>JARFOC010106721.1:0-12012 GCA_031763485.1 Osmoderma eremita | reverse complement strand
CTTAAAAACGCATCATTCAATTGCTTTTTTTCTCAATTGCACCTTAATCAACACTGAATCATTGCTAATTTAACCGAGTCTGTAGCATTAATAATAAGAAAGTTAGCAATAGTGCCCCGAAACACTCTGTATACTACCAACATGTCAGTAGCGTTTTTGATTTAAGAAACGACTATAGACTATTGACTATTAGACCGAGATGATGTGTCGGATGACCCCAGAAGTGGGCAGCCAGAAACAAAGTAACGGACGTTAAGGTTAATGAAGTGAGAGGTTGATAGCTGAAGATGAATCGGAAAACAATTAAATTGATTTTAACTAATGAATTGAGTATGATAAAGACTTCTGTAAATTTTGTGCTTTGGATCTTGTTGGGTGAACGGATTGTCTTTCTTCAAATACGCATCTGTTTGCGAAAGTAGTTACCGAGTGATGAAACTTGTTGCTTCGAGTACGACCCAGAAGCAAAACTTCCTTCAGAAGGTTTAAAATGAAATTCTAAGCAACTTTTTGAAATAACATTTTTGGATATTATGTCATTTAACCTCACTCTTTGACGTTTAATAGCAGTTTTTAAATTTGCCGTACCGAAAGTGGTTATGTGTGTTATACGTATTTCGGCAACGAAGTTGTCATCCAACGTTCGTTTATCGTTACTGCTGAGAATGACGCCGAAATACCGTTTGTGTATATTTATTCGGTGTGGAGTGTATTTAATGTTTCTTAAGTGTAAGTGAGATGCCACCGTTGTTTAACAGTCGCGGAATAAAAGACTAACGACGAAATATATATACAGATAACATTTTTCTCTTCATGAAAGGAAGCTCTAAGACAAATTAAATTCTCTGTTGAATATTAATGGTATGTAAGCTGCAAAATATTATTTTATTCAAGATTATATTTATCATAAACACACTGTTCGGATTACTCCCCCCGAAACACGTGTCGTCCTGAATTAATTAATACTTTGTGCGGGAGTCCTTCCAATCTTTACTAATTATATTTATGAGAAGAAGAAAATCATCGATCGAAATACACGACTCTGGGCTAATATTTTGCGCCTTTTGGAGAGCGTATTAATTTAGGTGCGCATTTAGGTACACATAATCATTTCCTAAAGTATGATATTAATTATCGGAATTACGTTACATCGAAACTAATACCGTTATAAAGCTCCATAATTCACTTACTCATTCTATTTTGGCAGGAATTGTTAACAGAGGGGATTCATTTCGTCGCAGACGTTCCAGGAGCAACAGCCTGTGTCCGCCGCAAATGGGCCTCGGGGGTGGCAGTCCCCTGCCACTGGAGGACGACCTCGAGCAGGCCCCGGTGAGGTCTTACGTTGTGGCATTGCTGGGAGCGAACGGAGTTGGTAAATCGGCTCTCCTCAGCCAATTCATGACGTCGGAATATATCAACGCATACGAACGACAGAAAGGTAGGATTTGAGTTTAGGACTGATAGTAATTGTGGAGGTTCTATTATTAGGCCAATAAGGGATGATTGTGTAGATGCGGTTCATGTTCTAAAGAGATTTACAACCGCAAATTGCAGGCAATATACTGTTATTTGTATTGCTTGTTTGACTCCTTATATGATCAGTATGAAGTACCGAAGTGGAGTTCTTTAATAAAATGAGCTTGAAAAATTATAAGAATACAACAAAAACGACTCGTATAGATACTTTTTCTCTAACGAAATAACTGAAATACTTCCTGATAGTTGATTTTTGTATACAATGCATATAGGGACTCGGAAAGTGTAAACGGTGACCAGGCTTTTATCTTTATATTTACAAAATAAAAATTTTGAAAATTACTTGTGCCAATACTCTGGCAAGAAGGTAATATAACCATGATATTATATGCATATACATATAAATATTAATGAAAAATGTAAATATATACGCACATCATGCTTTTGGATCACACAACACAGCATTAATAACGACAGACATTCCCACGTACAGACAGCTGTTTCGGACTACTTAGTCCTCATCAGTGTACCACGGGGAATGCCTGCCACTTTTTCAGTACGCCGTATACATTCACTTTACAATAGATGTTGACATTATGTCAACATATATTATTTACATTTTTTATTCATGTTTATATGTATATGCATAAATATCATGGTTATTTATGTTTAAATTGTGGGTTGAATTTTTTGAAAAATTCACTTAGCTAGTCCACACTGGCACAATCCTTCGGCACAGTTAAAAATCGATATGAGTACGAATAACCTGGTATGCCCGCGAGAAAAATGTGTGTGTTGTTCCTCGCGGTGTCCATATCAACAAAAATTATGGCACACACGTACAAGTGCTCGTCCAATACAACGCAAATATTTACTGGAATATGAATATAGAAACCACTGTATCGGATCACGCCTCACCTCACAATAGATGAAAAGATCAAGCGGTTTTATGATGGGAAACCATAAATTTCCGAAACACGCGTCCGGAATTAATCAATCTATTGTGAGGTGAGGAGTGATCCGATATAGTGTGTTTACTATACTGCTCCGCATTCCTTGAAATCTTTACTGATGCAAATAGAATATAAAATTCGTTTTTTGTTTTTTTCACATTGATCAATGTGCCAAATTGTTATGAATTACAATCAAAATTTTTTCGTATATTTATAACTCAACGTGCCAAATCAGACAAAATATATTTTTCTTGCGGTTTTCATTAGTATAACTTTGAAACTTTTGATATAGATAGTCCTCTTTTGACTTCGTCTTTGTTTAGAGTAAAAAGCCTTGTTCCCCTATTTTTCTGACATTGTATCTTTTATACTTTCCAAACAGCAGCAATGCCACTACAAAAAAGTAGATTACTTGTTGATTTTCCTCAGTAATTTTCTGAGATAAAAATGCATATATTAACGCAGTATTAAAGAAATTAATACGTTTCATTACGATTTCGCTTCATTGGTCATATGATATCCCAAACACATACTGATCGGTATTAATACGCAGGTCTGATGTTATGAATAAAAAGCACGGTAGTTGATGTAGCGATGTCATCCGCCTGGCGCGATTAATCGTTCCTTCTACTGCGGCCGCTAGGTCCTATTGTAGAGCGGATGCCATCCTAGAGTTCAACAAGTACAGGCTCTTGAGGTAGCTCAGAATCTTGTCCAATCAGGGATTCTTCAGGTCAGATAAGGATGTGATTACCTTCCCAAGATGGAGTACCCGATTCGGATGGCCGCAGGACAGTGGCACATACCGTGCTCTGCTGTTTCTTCGTCCTCCATACACAGTCGACATTCGGTTTCTTCCGATAACCCGATTCTGTGTAGGTGTTTTCTGCGTCTGCAGTGACCTGTAAACACAGAAGTAATTATTTTAACCCTTTTACGGTCAAGTTTTAGTAATTCTCTAGTTCTGACATGATTGGGTGAGATGCACCTTTTGCAAATCTAAACCAGGGTTATTGCTCCAAAATTGGAGTACTTTCTGTTTTAACCAGAAAATAATTTGTTGTTTGACTATCGAGGTTGATATGTCAATTGTTGGTTCTGGACCCTGAAAGCACCCTGTGGCACCCTTTTTTGCAAGGGTGTCGGCATTCTCATTCCCTTGAATGACTGACACGGGACCCAGATTTGGTTTAGTTTGTTAGACGCCCCTATTGTCCACGGTAACTCGGTATTTGACGGTAATACATTAATGCCAGGAAGAGTAAAATAGCTAATACTGGTATATATTATTCGCTCCTCAATATGGGTGGAGTTAAAGATGTGGAAGAATTCTAATATTTTTTTAAGTTGGCGAATATTCCTAAATAAAGCATTGATACTTCTATTTTTGTTACAGTTATTAAATATTATTGATGTTTGACTTGGATTGAAGTTTTAAAGCTGTTAAAACTTATATTGAAATGGTGTTACTAAGTCAAAAATTTATGTGAAAAATTAATTGGCATATTTCTAATTATAAATTAAAATGTGGCGATGACATATTATGTTTTCTTATAACTTGTTTATTAATTTAATATAATGCAAAACTTATATTAGCAATATATTTTATATTTCCGCAAATGTTTTAGATCCTTTTCTTTCTAAATAGCATATAACATTACTTTATTAGATATATCTCTTATCAACTACTTATATATACATATGCATAGGTATAATTGTCAATGATTCTTACTAATATGTATAATGCCTGAAAGACTACATAAGATATTCTAACACTAAAACCGGCTGATTTATTTATTTATATATAAGATTTATTAACACTACTGGAAGCATTGATTTCTCAACAGATAAGAATCTTTTAACTGCCATTTTTTTAAATATGACATTAAAAAAAAGTTATACTACAGTGCAAGTTGTTGGTGGCGATACAATATTTGACGGTAGTACAAATAAAATTTTAAACACCAAGATTTAGTGTAAGGGAAGTTCCGATTTTAAGAAAATACGACATTAACCTATTAAAATCAAGTTTAGGCTCGTCGACATACCTATATTCATATTGAAAAGTATTTACCGCTGTTTCCAAGTATACAGTGAGCACGTAGAGGTGGGAATAAATTCATTTAAAATTCTGGTGTCTTTTTCTCGAAGAAACGCTCGGACCCCTTCGATTTTTAATTTTAGTTGCCGCTTTTTAGGTGATTATTTCACGTATACAGGCGGACACTATAATGGAACGGTACAATTACAAGATTTTTATTTAATAAATTTAAATACGATAGAAATTTTAATGTCAATGCAGTTTTGGAAATGCTTAAGTTGATATTGTTACATTATTAATATAATTTGTAAAAGAGAGTTGTGTGGACTGGTGATAAAGTGGAGGAAAAGCGGTAGAAGAGAGAGAAGCGGGGAAGGTTACATGAAGAAGACACGAGTTGTCAAGCTGCGTCGAATCTCAGGAATTAAAGCCAGTCAGGCGACATTACTTGACCCGACTGGTAGTTGTACTTAATTAAAAGTCGTCAAGAAGCTATTAATCCAGAAAAATTGTTCGTGAGTCGGAGAAATAAAAATATCGAAGACCAGGAAGCAATCAAGGCGGGTTGGCTGTATCAAACCCCAACTCCTTGTCTAATTTGGTAGCAGCGGCGAATAAGCGTTTTGGAACCCGAAGAGCTAAGTCTACAAACCCTACATTTATGTACATTGTTTCATTACGCATTTAATTTTTATTCATATTAATAGTAAAAAAGTAACTTTATCTATTGTTTTTTTTTGTTTTCTTTTTGTGCCTTTGTTAAATAAAAAAACGTGTTATCCCATTCTCATGTATGGTACATAATTTACTTAAGTTTCTGTTTTGATTAAATTTATTGTAATAGTACCTTTAGAACCAAAAAACATGTTATAACAGCTCACTTATTATTACATTTTTTAATGGAAACACCTTTTTTTATTTCATTTTTAGATTTTACATCAAATTCTGAACATATTTTATATATCATGTCCTATGCTTAAATTCAACTGTTTCGGAATAAAATTGTGGAAGCGTGATTTAGGTCACGTCAGGGATAATTATACGAAAAGTCGGCTTACGGTATCAGAGGATGAACCTAGCTGTTCATCCTCTGATGTATTACTGGCTGTTCAATAAGACCACTATAAGCCTAACCGCAGTATTGGTTTGGAAAATCAGACATCCGTCCTAAAGTATTTAAAGCAAAATAAATGGCATCCTTACAAAGTCCAGTTGGTTCATGAACTAAATGAAGATGACCACGACAGGCGAGTTGAATTTTGCGAGATACTCATGAATTTGTGCAATAGCGATCAGCAAGATGGAGCTCCGGCCCACTACACTAGTCCTGTGCGTGAGTACCTAAATACGGTTTTCCCTGAACGATGGATTGGTCGACTGGGTCCAATTGAGTAGCCAACCAGACCTCCAGATTTGACCCCTTTAGATTATTTTCTATGGGATTATCTTAAGTATAAGGTCTACGTTAACCGACCAAGCAACATCGAAGACTTGAAGAACAGGATAAGAGACGAAATGAGATTGATAGAACCTAACGTAGTTAATAACGTTTTGCAGGAATTTCAATATCGTCTCGGATACTGCCAGGAAGTTGATGGAGGTCATTTCCACCATTTGAAAATAATTTTTATTTCTTATTGCACTACTTTTTTCTAAATAAATAATAATATGTTGATGTTTCAAGTTACAGTTAGTGCATTTTTCTCGAAAACAGTTGAATTCAGGTGTAGGACATGATACATAAAGTATGTTCAGAATTTAACGTAGAATTTAAAACTGAAATAAAAATGGTGTTTTCATTAGAAAAAAGTAGGCTGTCATAACATATTTTTGGGTCACCCTGTATACATGAAATAATTACCAGAAAAACGACAACTAAAATCCAAATCGACGGGTGCGAGCGTTTCTCCGAGAAATAAACACCTGAATTTCAAATGAATTTATTCCAACCTTCACGTGTGCTTACTGTATAGTTGTTTTGTGTGTAGCGTTTATGTTCTACAGAGCTAAATATACAGAAATTATTCAATTTTTGAAATTTTAACCAAATACACTTCAGTTTTAAACAACAAAAACACATTGTCATCTATTAATTCTCGTTAATAATTGTAATACTTTGCACTGTAGTCATGTAACATAGATCAGTCATTAACAACGTTTATTATCCTTTTATCATAAAAAAATAGGACACAGTGGCTTGAAATGGTAGAACTAAATCAAAAAATACCCTCACCACCTTAATAAGTAAACGACTCTATATACGTATTTTCCTAGTTGAAACTATAAAGAAAATAAGGATTATATCAGAATAACAGTTCGAATATACGTAGGTGCTATGTCATTTTTGTTTAAACATTTCAAATGTGTCAATTTTTTGCTCATTGTGCATTGAATACTTTGTTCCCTTGGTTGCGAATTGGAAATCACATCACATTAAGCAATACCATTCCGAGTCATTCTCATTGTCCGTGTCACTTGAGGTTATCTTGTAACAATCGCCTTTTCCTTTTTGATTAAGCTTTATCTTCCTTTCAATTTTTTTTATTATTCTGACCCTTCTCATATTACTTCTTCTTCCTTTTAGGCTGTTATTCAGCTCATTTTATTTTCTAGCGTATCTGTTCGATCTGTCTTTCTTATGCGACGCTTGGACGTCGCTCGTTCACAAACTTGGCAGCGCTTTTGGGAAGGGTTTAACAAGTTCGTCAGAAAATGATACAGAGACTGTTGTGGTATTAACTGAGGATCTTCCTTCATAATCATATTTCAGAATCTAGTGGCGTATCCAGAAATCTAACGAGGTACGTTGTTCCGCGGAAAAAGAAACCAACCCCCGACATAGCTGAACATTCAACCTTATTTTTTAATTCTTGGAAAAGTATTGAAACAATGCAAAAAAAGTCTATTGCGAAACGATTCCTGACTGTTTCAACGATAACTGGTACAACATGTGAATAATTAGCTGAGGTTGAACTCGAGCATGAAAAAAAAACTTATTTGATCGTAAAGGACCTCTATGCACACACACACACTTATCCGCCGCCACAGGAGCAACTAAAATTGCCGCCGCGACTGCGTAATGTTTGGACCTTTTGCGATACAGTTCACACATATCTCCTTTCATCGTGTAATTATATTCATCGGAACAACTTACCCCGGGAACTTCCAGCTGCGTCTTCACTCACAACTGTAACGCTTTAGTCTCTATCTCTATGTTCGGGACTCGGGTAAGAGGATTTGACATAAACTGCAAGATTACTCTGCAACGTGAATCCTGTCGGTGACAGGTACGGAAGAGATTTTATAGCCACAGGTTTTATGAAATTTTTATGTAATGCTTGTTAAAAACATACATTGATAAGAAATCTTTTCTATATAAATAATAATAAAAAAAAAAGATTGGAAACCATTTTACTTATACAGTAATTTTAATTGATACATGTGAGATTTTATCATTGTGCCTGTAGGATTCTGTATTAATCTAAACTGAAATAACGTGGTAAATTCCAACAGAATAAAGCAATAATTTTATTTTCCACGATTTGCATAGCAAAACTTTTGTTTTTGCTTCACTCGACCTCTTTCAAGATAACTATAGCTGAAATGATTCGGGTATGTGGCATAATATATAACTATATATAACTAACTTTCAAACAATACATACGTCAAGAATTCTTTTTTACATTCTGATTGGGATCTAGAGGATCCATACCTGCAAATTAAACAAACATTTTTGTTGTCTGACATCTCAAAATAATACAATCTAAATATTGTTTGTCGAAATACGAGGGATGTCCGGTTACTAAGGTACGTTTGCGCAACATACCGCCTACGTTGCTCCGATCAGGTTGAAACTTGCACGCATTTTAGATGTGCATATGTACTGTATAGGTGGCTATTGTCATTGCCTTAGGTTCAATACAAGGTGTGCAGTGACAGTCGCACAATGTCAGTTCCGATCGAAACATACCAGAAGTTTGAAGTGCGAGTCATTTGTTTTTTGCATGCAAATAATGAAATGCCTACCGAAATTCATAAATAAATAGTAACCGGACATCCCTCGCATTTGATTATAGTGTAGGAGATTTTAAAAGTACGTACAAAATGTTTGTAGTGAGAGCGGCTACTTTTGTTTTGACTTGTTTTAGGAGTAGTCGTTAAATTAAAAAGAAGATGGAGTTTGCAATTCCTCCGTATTTCTTTGAAATTGTAGGGAGCTCCTTATTTTTCTCTTAATACTCTGAAATACATTCGTATGCATTTTAATTAACTTTATATCTGATATATTTTGCAAGATAAGAAAGTGTTCTTATATAAAATACAGCCTTTATGTACGTGGTAAAACTAGCTGCATTCTCGAATTATAGGTCAATATAGGTTATGTGTACCTTTTTCTATGTATTTTATTCGAACTATTTTCCATATTTTTCATTGCTAATTTTATATTCAACTATAATTTGTACAACCGGAATCTGTAGCTGTAGTGTCTTACTGTTTATTTTCAATTTGCTATTCGGACCATGATATTTTGATTATTCCATTTTGTATAAATATTTTCGAATGGGATCAGTGTAAAGGGCAAGCAAAACCACTGACTAACGTTGAAACATTTAACGTTCTGTTTGTGTACTGGTGTATATACGTGCGCATTGAAAGATAGTATTTGATACGCTGCCAAAGGAAGAATTTTTTATAGCATTCATACGTATTTTTTTACTTTAATTGCACTTCGTGTGCATACAATTTTATTCAAAACATTTACGGTGCTTTTCATGCAATTAATTTGAAGTAAATGCAGAGAAACCGTTTCCAATATTACAATGAATTGTGAATAGGTCGTCTAAAATTATAGCGCCGACGCGACGGCACACTTCAACAGTAGCGTGGGTCTATGTATGAATCCGCACTGTTATTTGACAGGAACTTCATGTATACATGACAACTATAATTGAATAACACCATGTCCGCAATTAATACCAATTAGTAGAAGTACTTGCACATAATTAATTCAAACTTTTATACTATTTTCAATGCATATAGTGAAGTAGCTTATTTCACATGGGATATCTCTAAAGTTCTGGGAATTGTAATGGTTTGACAGGTTTTACCGATTAGCGCCCCTTTCTTCCGCGATGAAGTTTGGTTCAATCTAGTTCTGTCCAGGTTTGTAATACAGCAGCAATAGTTGCACTACTCTAGAATATAGTGGGTTAGTCACCTCTCATTCAAATTTCACATCTTGCATCCTGTTAAAGACTGTTACGCCTAAAAGCACACACTTATTTTAACCAGCAACAGTCTTGTGCGCGCCGAAATATGTGTACGGAGTCGACCAGAATTTGACGGGATACGTGCGACGAAAGTCAGGTGAATACCACTGCGTCGCCCGCTCTAGGATTGTGACGAGATATACGCGTGTGTATGGTATTCAACACGACGACCAAAAGACAGACCGAAGAACGTTTCGTGTCGAGGGCAACCGACGGCTACAACCGCCTGCCGAACCGTGCGTCTGCTTGCGGCCTACCTGGTATCCCACAAGTGCACAAACCTCGATACGAACGCATATCCAGGCTGACGCATTAGTGTGGCGAAGCTCGATATATCCGTTATCATATAAGATACCCAAAAAAATTATTTACGAAAATTGTAAACAGTCTTAAACTTAACATTTTGAAATTATTTTCATATATGCAGGCTGTTCCATATCACCAGAGCGAACCAAACATACGTTTTCTTAAATGGAACAGCCTGTATATTATTTCGAATTTAGATTAAGCTCATGCCTCACACCCCGAATATACAATTTCATTGCCTTATACAGCGTGTTTCAGAAGTTATGATCAATTTCATATGCAAATCAGTGCGAGTTCGAGGTGTTGTATACTGCAAATGACAGCCTGAAATTTTATTTTTAAAAGCATAGATCTTTTTTACATTGGCCCACTTTTATAGCAAAGTGAAATCTTTTCAATATTGTCAAACTGAATGCAGGGCGAGTCAAAACTCAAATACATTAATTTCTCAATTATTTTAAATGGACCAGCCTGTAGTTTATATCATAAAAGAAAGAATAGTTTAGGTATTTTGATTTTTTTAAGCACACTCTACGCATAAAGTCTTTGATTTCTAAGATATTTTGGTTGGAGACACTCAAAACACAAAGAACCGATGACTCGACAACGTCGGTATGTGAAGAAGATGATTATGGACAATCGCCGAATCACTGTCAGAATGAACGCTGATGATGTTGGCACATGATTTGACTCGTGCCAAATCTTTTCGGGTGTTTTGGGCATGAGACTTGTGACAGCAAAATTTGTTCCAATTGTTGAATTCCGATTAAAAGCAGTGCCGAAAAGACATTGCTTAAGAGCTAACAACTGGCGATGATACATTGGGTATACGGCGATAACGTTGAATCTAAGGCCCAATTGTCCCCTGCCTCAAGAGCCAAGACCGAGAAAAGCTCGTCAAGTTCGATGGAATCTGAAGGTTCTGCTCACAGTTTTCTTTCGATTTCGACCCAGTACCATGTGTGCGATGAGTTCTTCCGACCAAGTCAAACGGCCAACGTAACGGGACTGTTACGTGAAAGTTCTATGTCTCTAGCGTGTAGGAATCCGCAAAAAGCGTTCGAATTTGTGACGAAATAACTCATGGCAATTGCACCACGATAACGCAATTTTTCACACTTTCTTTGACCAAAAACAACACCTTTATTATGCCTGAGCACCATATATACATTTTCCTCTGTGACTTGTTCTTATTCCTGAAGTTGAAAAAAAAAACATGAAAAGAAGGTGTTTTGTTAACATCATAAGGCTGTTTGTTACATTTGCTGCAAATAAGAAAGTTTTCATTTCATTAATGGGGACATATGTTCTAACCAGCCAATGTAGAATCAGCACAGCAGACTAAACGCTTCATAAAATTATAGAAATTAATGTTCTGGTAATTCACACACCACCTCTGTAAACGTAATATAAATTAGAACTATTTGTTTTGAAAAATTATGACCACCGTTTTGTCCCTATTTATTACTATAGTTACATATTTTTCTGTATCCACTGAACAGAAATGTTCCAATTAACACATTATAACACCCAGAATCCTGCAGAAACCAGGAACAACCACTCGAAAAATAAGAAAGAATGTTCTTAAAGAAGATGCCATTTAGGTAAATAGTGCTTTTTAACAATTTCATCTTATTACAAATGCTATGGATGTGGATGATGCTTCGAATCAATAATAAAAAATGATTATTAATAATTTCGGTTTGAATTAGTATTACTTACGTGTGAAATAATAAAATACAAACACGATAAAACATGCCTAACATCCAGTAATCATTTATAATGTAATATGTAAACAAAGGGAGAGGAATCTGGTAACTAAATACAGTAAAACAACAGAAGTGTCTCTGAAAAAGTATATTTGTTCAAAAAAAAAACTTTAAAAGTTATGAATTTAAAAGTTGAAGTAGATAATGAATAATAATCGATTTAACGGAATAATGTATACGCGCTAAGTTAATCG
>JARFOC010106710.1:0-12012 GCA_031763485.1 Osmoderma eremita | reverse complement strand
TGTCTTTATTTTCAGTTTTTCATAACAGGGATGTTAATATCATTGCATTGTATTTTTGTTGACAATAATCGTGTAATTGAATTTGTACATGTATTGAACGATTACTTGTATTTCTTGTCATATAAATATTTTTTTGCAAAACCACGCTGCTTTTATTTTTTAGTTGGTGTACGCTCAATTTTGCGAGTGACTGTATATGTAGGCTTCGGGCGATGCATGGCCATCGAACAATGATGGGGTGTCTACTAGATGCGTCACTCTAGATAATTGAAGGCATAAACATCGCACAGGCGTCAGTGAACTGGATCCGCCGTTGCGAATTCTCGATAAGTGAAGAATGCGCTCACTGCACGTACACCGTTCTTGTATTAACTCGTCGCGTTATAATTGTGACTTATGGACGTTGATGGCTTTGTTGATGAAATGATTGCTATGGTGAAATATTTATGCCAAGAGTATTGTTGTGTGAAATGATTTCCTGTGCTGCTTTTTTAGAAGTGCATTGTTAATACTATCACCACAAATTAGTTTTAAAATATGTAAAGGAAATTTGGGTCATTCGATTGCAACTCGAAAGAAATGCTTAAATGGTTTTTTGACACAAATTCTAGTGGGGGGCCCAAAGATAACAACCAGTTCATTAATAAAGTTAGCAACCAGTTCATTAATAAAGTTAGCAACCAGTTCATTGATAAAGTTAGCAATCAGTTCATTGATAAAGTTAGCAACCAGTTCATTGATAAAGATAACCAACTCATTGAAAAAGACAACCAATCAATGGTCACACTGACCTTGTGTTTCAAATATTTTAGCCATAAATTTTCTGTTAGCCAAAACTTAAGTGGCCACCATTGATAACTTCGTTATTATTGGAACTATGAAGTTGGCTAAGATAGAAAATTAGTGGCATTTGTTGGTTTGATTGAGATGGTAAAAACAAAAAACAATTAAATATATTATTTATCAGATATTTACAACAACCCCTTTTTCCAAAAGAATTTTCCAAGGATATTGTTTTTTTTAGAATATGGGAAAACATACAATTTTTCGGAAAAGAAATGTTTAATTGCTACTAATTTGCTAATTTGGCCGAACTTCATAGCCCCCAATAATAACGAGCTTGGAATGTGGTCAACACTTAATTTTGGAAACTCCTACTATAAGTACATTTTTTAAACAGTATTAATAATTTTGCTTATTTGTTCGCCCTGTATATAAATAAAGTGTAATGTAGAAAAGATAATAATCCTTAACTCTTCTGTTTATAAACCAGTAAATTCAAGGTGTGACTAGAATCTTTCAAACGCCGTAACTCTTGTAATTTTGTCCTGATATGCTGTTTCATATCAAAATGCCGTAGATATGTGTCCGTTATGTATGAATAATTTCATAATTTGTTTATGTTAAACGTTTATTTACAGTTAGCCCTCATATCATTATCGCGTGATAATTCATCGTAGTAAGAAACATACTAGTTAACGTAAGGTAAAAACCCTATGTACTGTGTATTTATAGTTTCGCATTCACTCGTACATATTTAATAACATTTTTCCCACGGATATGTTTTAATTCTTATATTTTTCTTATTTATATTATAGTAAGAAAAGATACTAATATACAAATTGAGTAAATTGAATAAACTCCCCAATCTAATCACAATCTAACGGTTATTAACTTTTGAATAATAAACAAGCATGTATAATACGAATGGCTGTTAATAGATCTACTAGGTTATAGAATATTTGTAAAATACGATTAAATAATGAAAATAGGAATCAATCAACCACATCATGGCAATGTATTGTAATGTTTCAAAAATGACTTTTCGATAACACTAACCTCAAAGATTAATGTCAGAATGTGGCACACTGCACGTGTGATTTTAACTTACTGTAATAACAATTGAATTTGATTGTTAGATCAGATTGATGTAACTAGGCAACTTTTTGAAATATAATAATACAAGTTCTGACATGCCACAAACGGCCGCCAGAACAAATGACGCCACAATTGCAAAAGGTACAAATGAAACCCTCTTAACGGATACCCACCCTACTCGGGGTTGCTCCGGCCAGCTTAGTGGAGACGGCGGGGTTAAAGAGTTGGCGCCACTTCCGTTAGAAATCGTTCTTTCCCAGAGATTCCACGTACGGAAGAACGGGGGCGAATATTTCTTACAAAGTTCATTTAAGTAAGACAAACTTTGGTGTATAACTGATATGTATTGATATATATATCTAATTAATAAGAAAAAAAACAAGTAAAAGTGATGAGGTCATTCCGGTTGACGTTATCAATGACAAGTTTTGTCCGGGTGAAGCCCTTTGAAGCCATAAAACAAATAGATGGGTGCTCACTCAACTTTACAGTAACATACAACGTGGCTGAAGGCCATTAAATTATTAAATTTATAATTAAATAGTTTAGCAGAAGACAAAATATATTCAAGAAATTCCACGATGTGTGCCAATTGACACAAAAAAAAGGTTAATTCCGACCTGTTTGATGAGTTCGTGCCTCAATCCAGGTGAACCGGCTTCTGACGGAAGGAATCGGCCACTCTACGCTCAGCAGACCGCGTCCCACTAACTGGATAGTGTGGATCGATTCCCAGAAGTGATTGGTAAGCACCACTATTATGGTAATTCCCAAAATTAAGTGGTACAATTAAGAAAGGTAACAAAAGAAGCCCTAAAAATACATTTTGGTATTACCACGTGTCATCAACAAAAGAAAACAAAGAGAATGGAAAGATTAGCAATTAATACCTTGGTGGCGAGGGCTTCGTTTACGCTCCACGTGTCGAGTCTATTAATCCACAGAAAACTCTGTGAACGTTCCCCAATCGAACGTAATCTTGTTATTGGATATAATCCCTATATTTCAGGGTGGATTTCCCATAAATATTTCCGTAAAAATTACTACCAACTAAATGCTCCGCAGAATCCAATAATAGGTGTGACTTCGAACACTTGGAGACTTAAAAAGAACGAATTTGACTACGAACTCGCTTACAACGCCTAACCCTAGACTTTATCTGATTTATCGATTCCTGTGGCGATATGCGATAACCGATCGCTATTGACCGTGGCGTCTAATCTATCCACCGCTAGATGGCCTTGCTACCCCCAATCCGCACGAATAATTTATTTTATTTACAAAAATACGTCGAACGAAATCGGCACGTTACAAAGTAAGAAATTTGATGGATTAAAATTTATTATATTGTATGTGGAAATTAATATCCAAATATTGATATCGAAATTTTAATGATTGTTATGAATTTTGAAAATAGAAAAATAAATACAAGGAATTTTGACAGTATTTCAATTAGAATTTATAAATACCTTGTGCTTGTTACTGTTGTGTTTATAATCGTGTTCGAACCATATTTACATGGTAATCGCATAACTGGGTGCTTATGTAAATCCCACTTGTTGCTTTACGATCTTGTCCAATAGAAAAACGCATCCACGACGACTCCTGTCTTCTGGACTTGTGGTTCTTGACTAACTTTAATTAGTCCCGTTATCTGCCTCTGTCTGGACTAAAGTATATTATTGTATCTCTGTGTGTAGGGTCCTAGTTAGATAAGCTTCACTTCAACTTAACAATTCAGTTTGCAACCAATAACACTGGCCAACACACATTTTGGTCCCATGGATTTTTTAAGTGTAATTAAGCAATTTTGGGGTGCCTAATCCAAAAGTGCCGTCAGATTTGTTCTACCAAATCTAGTTTTCGAAATTCACTCTTTCTGCCCTATTGAGGAAAAATTCGCCAAAATTAGATATAATGTTTGGTTATTTATAAAACCTTTAAAATATTACTATTTGGTAACTGTTAACTGAAACAAAAAAAAATGGGTAGGAGATATTTATTTAACAGAAAAAAATACATATACAACTTTCAATCATCAGTTAAAAATTTCCTTTTATAAGATTTCTTTGCGTGAGGTTTACCGGTACAGTCTCGCTGAAGATTCCAGTAGTTATCGGCCATCATATGGGTATCCCATCTTCCTTGGTACCTTTCTTCCATAATGGTGATGTCTTGGTGGTGAAATCTTTCCCCCTGTTCCCCACTAACATCACCTAAGTTTTCTGGAAAACGATCTATGTGGCTGTGACGGTAATGAATCTTGATGCTCATGTTACATCCGAAGCGTGTGAAAATTAGAAAGCATCTGTTCTACTAATTCGACGTAATTTGCTGCTTTATGATTTCCAAGATAATTTTTAACCACTTCAACAAAAGAGCACCAGGCATTAGACTCACGCTTGTTCATTGATTCCGTGAACTGCGGGTTATTTGAAAGTTGCCATAAGAAATTCCCGCCTTCAGTTTTTCTGTGCTAAGCCTAGAAAATTTTTGTTTCAAATACTCAAAACACGGTCCATCTCAAGGTAAAGCCTTAACAAATTGGTTCATAAGTCCCAGCTTGATATGCAGTGGTGGAAAGATGATTTTGTTTCTGTCAACCAACGGTTGTGTTCTCTTTGAACTAAAACATTCTTATTATTGCGATTAAAGCCTTTGATGTTGACAGGACAACTATAACAGTCATCATGATGGTTTTTTGGCTCCCTCTATACCATAGGTACTCCAAATTTTAAGCTCTTTCACTTTGCGTTTGTCCACTCTCGCAAATGTTTTGCATACAAAATGTGGTGCCCAAGATTGTAACAAGAAACATCTGGATGGTTCACACAATTCCGTCTGCTTGTAGAAGCCATTGTTGTCATTCGAATTTTTAATATTCATGCAACAACTGAAAGCAAATACTTAGGACGCACTGGCACAGTTATCACACGAAAGCACTATACTAAACTAAACTGTGAGATGCAGACAGAGATTCGAGGAACCCTATGTTAGAGGTAAATGAAGTAGTGGGGACTACGGTTGGGTTGAGTTATTTTTTCCCATTTATTAAATGTTGAAAAGAAATATCGTTTATATATTCCGTTGCCTTAAAATGCAATATATGTAAAAGAAAAGGGCTAATCATTGAAAGAACGTCACCATACAAGAGCTGCTAAAATTTGACATGTGTAGAATATGCTAGTTCCCAGAAATCTGTTGAAAATGAACTGTTATCCTAGATGTTTAATGTTCGGTTAATGACATCATAAAATGTGTAGAACTATAACATACTTTATATCCTAATAATCCGATATTGTGAATAAACAAATAAATCGTCTACATTAAGACCTTTAATTAATGGAGTTTGGTTGGGGTATACAAAGCATTTTATTTATATTTGACCTCTTCTTGTCAGGAGCTATATCTTCTCAAGATTATATAAAAAAATATGTATTTTTCAACAATATGATGACCTATAGTTTCCTTGCAGTTTGAAGCAAATTTCAACCTGTTGCGTGACAATTATTCATAAATTAGTAAACTACAAACACTTTGCACATGGATAGTATGGGTTTGTTTCTATACGAACATATATCAATATAATGAAAATAAGGAAATCTATTTATCGCTAAACATATAATTAGAGTTGCTCAATTTGCGCCAACAGTCAGTGGCGGACGCGTAAAAGTTTACACATAAAATAAATGGTCAGAAATAAATTATAATATGCACCCAAACAATTACGGTATCAAGAGTCTCAAGCGTACACAGCTGTTTATCTTACAACTCCTACTTAATTCAGTTTATTGCAGTCTAAATATTTATTCCAAAAGAAGAAGTAAATGAAACGGTAAATTATATAAATTAAATTTAAATTTTTCATACTTTCGTTTGGGACTTTTTTGAAGAATGCTGTTTGTTATTTACGTCCCGTTGATAATTCCTTTTGGACCAACACATTAAAGGGCTTATTACAAACTTCACATTGAATTTTAACGCCATCATGTTTCTGCTACAAATTATGTAACTTTTTCTAACATCGGTCGTCTTCGCGATTTAAGTAACATATTTAAAACAAACCTAAAACTACGAAATAGTATTTACGACAGCCTATATGTATAAGTAACAGATCTGGTTGAATCTTGCAGTTATACTGAAGATTGTATCGAATCTCCGCCACTGCCCATTGGCGCTAGTGAACAACTCCACATAGAATACCAGAAGTATACGAATATCTAATTTTATTTGAGTACCTAAACACCGACTTCAACTTTTCAAGGTTAATTTTATGTATAACATTGCAAATATGTACCGTGAATCGCCTATTACTTATATACTTATATACATTTTTATGGATTATCTTCTCTTTTTTGCAGATAACTCGACTGCAATGAACAGCTGACTATCAACGACAATCGACAGAAGTCAGTGACATTTGAACACTTAGGTAGGTGGATTAATTTATTAAATTGCACATGTTCATTCTGCATACATAATCCTATGTCATCTTTGCATTTTTTCTATGATTCATGAAAGCCACATTACTATACACACGTTATAATAATCGCATAAGACAGTTTTCGAATTTATCACTGGTGTCTGTTGCGATGAATATGAAAATGAAATGTGAAACATTTCCTGAATGTATTTTAAAAGCTACAACCATAATCTAATTAAATCATCTCGTAGATTACCGTTTGATTCGTCATTTACCGTTATCGTTATTTTGAAAAGGAAGGAAATTATAATGGCATTAATCTGGGTATTTTAGTTTTCAAGTATAATTCGTTTTAGGAATAAGCGTAATTGGCATCTGCAGGTGACGCATTAGTGTGGCAAAGCTCGATATAAGATGTCAAAAAAAGTTATTTAAGAATATTGTAGACAGCTTAAACTTAATATTTTAAAATTATTTTCATATATACAGAGTGTTTCATATTACCAGGATGAACCAATCACACGTTTTCTTAAACACTCTGTATATTATTTCGGATTTAGATTAAACTCATGCTTCACACATCCAATGTACAATTTCATCGAATTATACGGCGTGTTTCAGAAATTATGGTCAATGTTATATGAAAATCAGTGTGAGTTTAAGATATTGTGGACTGCAAACGACACTGTTTGAATTTTTTTTAAACGCATAAATTTTTGATATTTCCCCCAGTTTTATACCAAAGTGTCATTTTTTCTAAATTGGCAAAACTAAATACAGGGCGAGTCAAAACTCAAATTCTTCTCAATTATTTTAAATGCATCACCCTGTATTTTATACCAAAAAAAGAAAGAATAGTTTAGTTTTTTTCGTTTTTATTAAGCACCCTCTATATCTGAAGTCACTAATTTCTAAGATTAAAATAATTTCAAAAAATCCACACTTTTATAAAAAGACTTTAACATCATAGAAATTAATGACATTAGGGATAGAGAGTTCTTAAAAGTTAAGAGCACCTAAACTATTCTTCCTTTTTATGATATGAAAATACAGGGTGATGAATTTAGAACAATTGAAAAATTAATGTATTTGAGTTTTGACTCGCCCTGTATTCAGTATTAACAATTTTGAGAAAATGTCACTTTGGTATAGAACTGGGGCAATATCAAAAATCTATGCTCGTAAAGAAAATTCAGACTGTGTCGTTTGCTGTATACAAGATCTTGAACTCAATTATTTTCATATAAAATTGACCATAACTTCTGAAACACGCTGTAAAATTCAATGAAATCGTATATTGGGGTGTAAATCTGAAATAATATACCGGCTGTTCTATTTAAGAAAACGTATATTTGATTCGCCCTGGTCATATGAAACAGCCTGTATATATGGAAATGATTTTAAAATGTTAAGTTTGAAACTGTCTACAATTTTCGTAAATATCCTTTTTTGATATCTTATATAATAACGGATATGTCGAGTTTTGCCGCACTAATGCGTCACTCTGTATAGTAAAGTGAATTTGTGACATAAGTGAAAAATAATTTAAAGCTAATCCTATTTGAAACATTCATTCACCTTTATCTGCTGAAAAATGCACCAAAACAAACTGTCTCGTCTGTGATCTATCGATGGCAGTGTTGCTAATAAAACCTTAATATTCGCATTGTTTGAAGAAATTGATATGATACTTCAATAATCGTATTTGTTTCATTGTAAAACCTATCCAACTCCTTTGGTTGGGAAACCATTCTAGTATTAAAAAAAAGTCCAGTTCAACTGAGGATGCCAACTTACTTGCCGAATGGCGTGTCTAGACTTATCGTTATCCATATATTTTTTTAAATGATCTTTCTCGACATAAATAAAACTAAATTTGCTAGAACCGACAGAGATACAAATTAAATATTCAAATTGCGTAGCTTTGGCAGCCTTGATACTATGATTGGTGACTCACATCTTTTGAATTTACCGGTCCATGAAAACATACTTTACTTATCCCCACAAAAATTCAAGTGTCACATACTGCCGATCTCACTGGCAATTCAATTCATCCTGTTCTTTCGATCTAACGATTTGGAAAATGATTTGAATACAAAACAATGCATAAATTGCGAAGATAAGAAAGATAATATTTTGATGGATCACATTCGTTGTTAATCGAATCGGATCTTCCTTTTGTAGTGCTAGTCAACCAAATTTATAAAACCACTCGAACAAATTCTCCGAATTTTGATTTCACTTTTATCAGTAATGTCAACAATGTCGTCAGTCATTGTCATATCTGACTGACTGTTAACATCATACAACAAGAACTAATAGGAAATAATTCCTTCAATCCTAGTAAATTCGGTATTTTTAATTATTATTTTCGTGCATAAAAAAGGAAATATTAATAATCTTGACAGGTGTAAGTCGTATGACTTCTAAATCCAAACATATTGTAGAATATCCTAGTATTCCATCTGCACTGAGACTAGTACCTCACAATATGTAATTATCTGTGCCTGAACCTCCAGAAAACATGACACTAAGCGACGATGAAACTGCTGATGACGAAGTAAACGAAGAAAGTTTTGCAGGCGACAATATAGATTTGGATCCAACATTCAAACATTCAAACCTGATTCGTCTTGTTGTGTGCCGCATCTTCTAAGTCAAGAAGACCTCAACGACCGCGTTCGCGATTTAAAGTTGTCTAAGAAGCAAGCCGAGCTTCTAGGTTCCAGATGAAAAGACTGAAATCTTCTTCAGAGTGGAACAAAAGTAGCTGTTTTTCGTAATCGCTATGCATAATTTGAGAATTTCTTCTCTATGGAAGAAGGACTTGCTTTAGCCTTTGGAAAAAAATTAAACATTAACGACTTTAAGTGGAATATTTGTGGTGATTTGAAAGTTGTTTCAGTTTCAGTTGTTCAGAAAGTATTGCTGTTTCCTCTGTGAATGGTTCAGTCTGGATAGGAAAAATCATTATAAAAAGAAAAAGCGGCCAAAACGAACTTCACTGACACCAGAAAATAAGAATGTCATTGGTACCCCACTTGTTGATTCTCAAAAAAAATATTTTGCCCCCTTTGCACATTAAGCTTGGGTTAATGAAAAACTTTGTCAAAGGTATGGATAAAACTAACAGTGGGTTTGCATATGTGCGGAGTCAGTTCCCCAAGATCAGTGATGCTAAGGTAAAGGACGTTCGAGTTAAATGACGAAGATGTCCAACGAGTTCGAATTATTAAAGACTTTCGAGTAACCTTTGACCGTAGACTTTATTTTGTCGAGCATATGAACACAACAATTGTGAGTGCTTACCGGACTTATGGTTTCATCTGCGGAAACTGCCGTGATTTTAACATCAGATGCCTAACACTGCTCATATTAAGTCAAAACTGGAATACGCATCCTTGGTGTTGTCTCCAATTTACCAAGTTCGTATGAATAACATTGAATCGAGGCAAAGGCGATTTTTAAAATACATGCTGTTTAAAATTGATGGATTTTATCCTGAAAGGGGATGTTAGCTAGGCTAGACTTTGTTTCGTTATATAAAAGGCGTAATATACTAAGTGTAAAGTTTTTGTTTGGATTGTTAAATAACAATATTGACTGTCTGTGGCTGTTGAGTAAAATAAATTTTAATGTTCCTAGATTAGAAGCAAGCTATGAATGTAAGTTTAATTATCCAAGAAATAGAGCAAACGTTTTAGTTAAGTCACCTGTGTTTATGAATTGTAACAATTATAACAAAATTGCTTATATGTGTGATGTACATTTAACTCATTTAAAACAATAGCTGCCGCTATCAACAACTTTTAGATTGTTTAATTGCTTTTTCTTTTCTTGTTACGAACAGACTCCAATTGTTATTTTGGAACTTTAGGGCACAACATACAAACAGCTTACCTATTGTAGGGTATAGCTAAATTCAGAAGACAATGGATCTTTTATCCTTGAATGAAGAAAGAAAGAATGAATGAATTTCTTGTTAGTATTGTATAATTTCGTCAATGTTTTCGATTAAAAAACGTCGTCCTGTCTCCTTCTTTTGCATTTGTGGGAGTTACTCCTTTATATTCCCTCAAAATACGATACACACTTCTTTCATCAATTCTTAAAACAAAATGAGGTTATAGTCAACAGGGATGTTTGAAGCAAAGACCATCTTGTCTCTGGTTACAAGGTATACCATTGATGATACAAAATATAATAACGAAAGCCTGTGTTATTTTGTGATGTACGAGAGTGCAGAGATCGTATACAGGAGATGAAACAGCTGTTTAACAAATATGGCGGCTCAAACATATCAAATTTAATCCCACCTAACTAAAAAAATGGAATATACTATAGCTAATGAAATATTTAATGAGCAACAAAATTAAACAGCGTTAACAATATCCAATGGCATCCCTACTTCCGTTAACCATCTAAACACGAATTTTTCGTTCCCAATTTCGCTAATGAACTCAACAGAGCGATGTGACATCAATGCCGTGTAATCAATTATAACGAGGTATTCGATCTAGTTACGAAAGAGATCATCGCGCTACCAGCATGCTAAAACCGTTAGGTATAATATCAGCATTCTTGCATAATATCTACCTTTAAAGGTGACACGAAATCCTGACTAGATAGCTACACACACTAAATTCTGCGAGCCGAATTTCTAAATCTTGCGTCATCATATTTTGTTGCATTTTGAACTTGATTTATTATTACATATATGAATCTATAAATAAGTAGAACCAGTATTGCGCACGTGGAAAAAAAAACAAGAGCAATGACAGCTGCTAAATAAATTCGATCAATAAGAACTACTTACCAGAATCGATTTCGTCAATTGGTAAAGGTCACGAGAAAATTCTGTCAAGTAGGCGTTGGTTAATCGATTGCGGTATTGTTTAATGATATTCTGGAGCGTAGAATAAATAAAACACTTACGGCTACCGCACACGAGTGGGTTCAGCTTGTCAAAACAATACCGTGGGGTGCTCCAAGTGTGCCATGTTTATGTAAAACTTGCATTGGGTGCTTGTTAGTTTTAAATATATACAACGACATCTTTTATTGCCAAGTAGACATGTTTTTTTTTTTTATTCAACCTACTTTTTACTGCGGTTTTATTGGTCATGATAATTGTTTGTTTTGACTCTCAAGTCGAATGTACCTTTCCTGTTATTAACGTCGTGTTATGCAAGATGCAGTCGTCCAGTTGTTTGTTGTTTTATCAGTTGCGTGAAGAGGAAATTAAAATTACCAAATACATTAAGCTAAGTCTTCTTTTTTAAGTATTTACCGATGTTTTTCGCCTCAGTTTTATTCAACTTTTCAATTACTTTCTTGCGCTTAATGTGTGTACGTATTATAATTGATTGTCCAAGGAGTTTCTCTAAATTCTAGTATACCTTAGTAAACCTCGTCTCAACCCCCGAATGCAGTACAGAGCTCATGAGAATTCGATACACGGTTGCCAAATCGTCGAATCAGCTGTGCATTATTACTTCCGGTTCCATTATTTTGGGTTTCTGGCTGTTAAAATGCATATTTTGAGGAAAACAGTAAAGTATTAAAAAAACAATTTTTTTATTTAAGAATCGGTGAAGAAGCCCATAATTTTATTTATTGTTACTCAGCATTAAGGTAATTTACATTTCGAACATTTATTTAGGAATCGGGGTATTATACAATTTATTAAATTTAAAGTAAAATATATAATC
>JARFOC010106699.1:0-12012 GCA_031763485.1 Osmoderma eremita | reverse complement strand
TGACATTGTTGGCAGCTATTTGCAGTTTGTTTGTGGCTGACTGGATGTCTTTACCAGTAGCGAGAAGAGCAGTATCATCAGCAAACGTTGCCGTGGCAACTCCTTCGCTCTGTGGGATTTCGCTGGTGTACAATAGGTAGAGTACAGGTCCAAGGACACCGCTCCGTGGGACACCAGCGCATATATTTTTCAGTTCAGAGTATTCTTCACCATGTTTGACTCTAAAATGACGGTCAGTGATATAGAAACTTAGAATTTGACACATTCGCTGTGGCAAACACTTGTCTAGTTTATATTCCAGGCCTTCGATCAAATGCTTGGGCCACGTCAAGGAATATCGTTGCGCAAATTTTTTTCTCTTCAAGACATCTTCCAATTACATCGGTAATTCGATGTACTTGATCATTGGTCGAGTCATTATTGCGGAATCCAAACTGATGATCTGGAATAAGGTTCTCTTCCCCAATAATGGTCTTGAGGCGTTGCAAGCGTAGTTTCTCAAAGAGCTTGGATAACATTGGCGGCAGAGATGGGGCGGTATGATGCTTTATCTTCAGATGGTTTGCTAGGTTTAAAACTAATGATAATAATAAGTTTGATTATTGTGAATGTCTTAAAACCTCCGTTTGGTGTGCTGAGCTGCCGTACCTTTCCGATATTTTTAACAAACTAAATGCTTTGAATTCACGTATGCAGAGCCGGCAAGAAGCGGTCATATGATCAAGTGATAAAATCAACGCATTTTCGAAAAAGCTCTCCCTTTGGATCTCGGCGATAGTAGAGAACGACCTAACTGCTCTTCCAGCCACGGCTACCGCATCAAGTGAGTTGAATACAGGGGGAAAATCAGATAAAGGAACATATAATAGGGCACCTATCTCACTTGCGAGTAGGGATTTCCAAATCCTATCCCTCGATCTTGACTACTGGCTGGGAGTGGTTGATTGCCCCTGATGGGGAAAACGTATTCAAATCAGAATTAAACTGCTCCGAAAAAGAGCAACTTATGGAAATATCATCGGATACAGTCCTGACATCAAAATTTAAAGAAAATGCTCCCGAAGCTTTTTGGATATCAATCAGATGTGAATAACCGGATATCGCCAGTAAAGCAACTTGTGCGAGTATGGATTCTCTATATGGAAGAATATAAATTGGGACTATAAGTATGACCTCCTTGATGTGAACGGCGAGATGACAATGTGTCTGTCAAGAATTCGCCCGCGCATAGATATACTTTGCAAAAATCACTAGTATCTCACTAGTTTTAAGTTTTCTGTCTTTTTATATTTCTGATGTTAATGGTTATTTATTATCTGCTCAAGAGTCATAAGTTTCTTTTATGTTTATACTTTTCTATTTAATAGTCTTACGTAATAAATTTAAAATTTGTATCTCATAGTCGTTCCGCAATAAAAAAAGGTATTGTATGTAGTTTTCTATGTGTTTGCTCTTTTGCAACTAGGTAAAAAAATCACATATAGGGGTGCCGCGAAAATTTGAAAGGTACTTTGGTGTGCCCCAAAGGAAAAAATATTGATGACCGCTATATTAAACAACAGACATTATTAATACCCAGCTACCCCAATCTAGCAGGTACTGTTATTAGAAACGCCTTGATCTCATATTATTAAAAAGGGGGTGCCTCAATTCAAGGTCTAGAAAGTACAGGATATTTCTCTTGTGTACATATAAAAACGGAATGCAGACACATTAATTGCGATATATCACATAAAATCAATTCAAGAGATCTTTTTATAAGCACCTCTTAGAAATTAACCCAAAGTATTCATAATATGTTTTGTAATTATCTCGTAGAGACGGTGCCTCGTAAAAGATTTACCTCTTTGTTGAAGAGCTTTCCGCGAAGCCTTAATCTTTCAAGTGCTTTTGATTTCAGGTTTCCCCTACAGAAACTCCTGCGTTCCGAACCCGAAGAGCACAGACTGTACCACTGGGCTCACAGGATGGGACGCGATTCGAATAAGGAATGTGAGGACATGTTCCCAACTTGTTCGTTCTCGTTAATAGACATGGCCCTGGGCGGTTATTCTGATTACGAAGGGGAGGAAGAGCCGCCGAACGATACATGACGTTAGCAACGAATTAATTTCGAAGCTACAGGACTAGTGAAAGCCTTATCTCCTGAATATCGTTCTTAAAAGAACTGAGGAAGCGTGACAAGCATTTCCTTTTAATTGCACTATAATGTAAAAGTATACATAAACATTAATATTTTATTTATTTACTATCTACATTTTTAAAGTACAAGACGATTAGAATAAAGTTAAAACTGTTTATAACAAGTACTTTTTTAACTAATTCAAAATCTATTTAGTTAGATGCATTGGAATGTAGATAAAATTCTTTTAGTTAACTCGACTACATAGATTAAAACATTTTCAACTAGTGTACATAAAAGGAAAGGATGATTTCCTGTTTTTATACTAATTATGTTGTTGATAATAGTTGAATAAATATTTAACTTTGGTGTATACAACTAGTATAATTACAATTGATCTCAACCTCTGATAAACGATAAAATGTCTTCAGAATAATGGTTGTGCACTTTACTTATTAGTAGTGGTTTATTTATTAACGTCTATGATTCCTGTTTAACAGCCCTTGAGGAACCACCATTTTATCTAATACTTATTCAATGTTGAAATATTGTGTAATAGATACAAAGCTTAACGCACAGGAAAGAGGTTTAATAATCCAATCTCTACTGGTTACAGTTAGACGGAAATAAACGTGAATATATTATTTATTATAACTTATACTGGTTAGAGTTCGAAATTTGAATTCACTGGGAATTGCAGCCAACGCAATCAAAACACAGCTTCATTGGTTCACTCGAGCTTTTAGTTTTTATTTGAAACCTTTTCCAAGAGTACAAACTAAAAAGGCACGTGATTGATAGAATGACAATAAATACTGAACAATCTTACTTACATATTGTGTATAAAAAAAGTTCTCTGACATCATTATCGTTGTTCCATAATAATAACGATGTCAGAGATGAGCTAGCAAAACCTTCATGCATAGGCCGGGGAGTGTCTAAAAGCGCAGTACGAGGACAGATGCGAAAATGGGTCCTAGAAAAACACAGGAATACTGGAAAAATACAACCACGCAAAGTCATGGCAAGACCGTAGGAGTTACTAAAAGGACATCTACAGAAAATTGACATGGATGACACAAGGCTTCAGACTATCGGAAGGGGCAATAGAGACTCATATCAAATCTTACGAAAATGCAAGCCCTTAGACCCTAGAAGACAGGCAATCTTTTGGAAACCAAATATGAACCCACAGGACTATGAAGATTAACCGGCCAAGGACCTGTACGAACAGGTACAGGCAGCAGGAATTTGAGATTGGGTGCTTTAGTACATAGGAAGAAGAAATACAAATAGCCAAGAAGATGGAGTGTTTCCGGAGACTTATATCAGACGGTTCTCATGGTAAAAACAAACCCAAGTATTTTTGTTTTGTTTTGGCCAGTGTTTTCTGAATGTCATTGCAATAATATATGAGGTAATACTCATCACAATCCTCGTGTTATTCATTGGAAACTCCATATGCCGAATCAAAGTAAAGGTATTTAATATAGCACTTCTGTATTGAATTTCATTTGTCCTGGTCTAGGTGTCTTACATTTCTTCATTTGAGCATAGCCCCACAATTGCTTTGAGTTATTTAATAATAAATTTTCCAATATCTGCCATGTATATGCCTCATGCATTAATTTTTTACATAATCGTCTTTGGTATGGGAATTGTTCAAGATGCCGTTCACTATTATATGTTTTATACTTTTTATCCAATTTATGGTTGATTCTAATCTATCTCATTAGGTCGGTGGTAAACCAAGCAGGATATGATCTATTTCCGATTTCTTCTCCGCTCGGTCGAGAACTGAGAACAATATCTCGTACAAAATTTCACATGCGTCATTCACATTTTTGGTATCTTTCAATTGCGACCAGTCAGCGTTAAGCAAGAAGTCATAGAGTAAAACGTAATCTGCATTTCCGAAATTGTAAACCATATCGGTGCTGCCCACAAACTCTGTATATCCTCTGTGAATAGTCAGAATTGCAATCTCCAATGCAGGATGGTGCTCAACTTGATTATTTAACGGAACATCCGACCTAATCACATTTAGGTAAAAAATAAAAAATACCCTTACCACCTCGATGAGTGAAGAACTCCTGGATACGTATTTCGGCAACTAAGTTGCCATCCTCAGCAGAAACTACGAAGGAAGATAATGTTAGACGTCGCACTCTGGGAGATTTACACCACACAGAACACCACTTGAATAACACTGAGGTGTTCATCACTAAATATAAGGTCCAAAATTCTATCACCGCTATTTAATATATTATTAAATCGCTTGTAGTTAAGGAAATGTTCGAAATAATTTATTTGTATCTTAAACCTGACAACATTCTCTGAATTATAAGTGGGATCGTTGAAATCACCCACAACCACCACGGATGACTCAGTTATAAAGTTTAGTGTATTCAATAAATTTAAAAAAACCTTTCAAAATCAGCAAATGAAATATCGGAAGGTATATACTTTGCAAAAACCAACAACGAATTTCATGTTCATTCCTCAACAGCCTCCAGATCCCTGTCGCAACGATCCACTGCAAAATTTGGCGGAAACAATTCGTTGGTACCAGTATTTTAGGTTACCCAAGTTTCGGTGAAAGTGATAATGTCATAACTAGCTGCAGACCTCTACTGACTTGTTTACTTGATTACTTGATCTAGAGATGTCATCCGCCTGGTTCGGTTGATCGTGCCATCCTAGAGTTCATCAAACAAGTCCAGGCCCTTGAGGTAGCTCAGAATCTTTTTCAATGAGGAATTTTTTAGGTCAGCTAGGGAAGTAATTTCCTTTCCAAAGATGGAGTACCTGATTCGGGTGGCACATAATGTGTTCTGCTGTTTCTTCGTCCTCCATACACAGCCGGCATTCGGTTTCTTCCGAAAACCCGATTCGGTGTAGGTGTTTTCTTACTCTGCAGTGACCTGTAAATACAGAAGTAATTATTTTGACCCTTTTACGATCAAGTTTTAGTAATTCTTCGGTTTTGAAATGATTGGGTGAAATGCACTCTTTCGCATGTACCAAACCAGGAGAATTGCTCCAAAATTGGAGTACTTTCTGTTTTAACCAGAAACACATTTGTGGTTTGGCTATCGAAGTTGACATGCCATTTACCGGTTCCGGACCCTGGAAGCACCCCGCGGCACTCTCTTTTGCAAGGGTGTCGGCTATTTCATTGCCTTGAAACTGCTCTAACATACTGATGATATATAAGACAGATTAGTAAATAAGTGGGTCCTTTTCTAGTTTGTAAGGTTCTATCTTGGGTACACCGTTGGGGAACTTAATTTTTATATTTTTCTTGCCAGCCTTCACCCCTTCCTGCAATTCTTCCTTCAATTTCCGATATTCTCGGATCTGCATCGGTGCTCTATCAAAAGCAATAGTTATCTTCTTGAAGGAGTTATGATTCTTCAACTTGTTACTGTTTCCAATCGTACCACAATGTCTTCTCCCATGCGCAACCCTTATTGGGCGTCCGGGTTCATTATCCCGCTGAAACACATCCAACCTTGGTGGGTTTAAGTTCCTCACCATGTAATCTGAAGGAACAGCCTGGATAATTTTGGTGACCATAGCTGAATCAGCAGGTTTTCGCTGCAAAGAACCGAGTGTTGATGACTTTTTCAATTCCATAAATAATAATGTCATTTCTACGTTTTGTCTTTCAAGTGATTCCTGAATAATATTTTCAGACTGGGTAGATGTTGGGGCGGCAGACTGATCCAGTATGACTACCTCAAATACCTCAATTTTTCCAATGAACTCCTCTCTTAGTTACTTTAACGCTGTGTCGGATTCCGCTCGCACTGATGTAACCATCTCTCTCTCTCTCTCTCTCTCTCTCTCTCTCTCTCTCTCTCTCTCTTGCATACAACTTGGAAGAAACGAGATTTTGCCCTGATTAAAATAATATTTCCCCACGAAATTAAAGTGAAGCGCTCCTTTGTATGCATCACACTGCAAAGTTGTTTCTTTCTTCGGACTTAACATGATTATTGCAGTTCTTCCGCGCCCAGGGGCCCCTCGGGGCGACTAATCTTCACACAGAAAAAGCCACGGAAACTAAAAGAAGGTAACATCAGTAATTTCAACGTTTGAACCAGCTCCTGTATGCAGTGTATGTACCTCGAAATAAACATATAAAAGCAAATACAAAAAGGCAGGGGGAAAAACTAGAAATAGGTACGACAAAGAAAAATAATTGCAAGGGATTTGAACAGTAAAAAAGATGATATGAACAAAATTCGCAGTAAATCTAACAGGTAGACCGGATCTACATATAACTTACATATACCGCCATGCCAAAGTAATTCAACCTTAACAACTTTGTATACTCACAGACACGAAAACTAGGGCATGGGTATCAATTTTATTTAAATATGTGCTTAGAGTATATTCCACAATATAAATAATCAAATCATCATCATTTCATTAATTAAATCAACAATGTTGAAAGTTTCGACTAGAAACTAACCAACATCAATCATTTTACCCCAGAATTATGATCACGCCCACAATACCCTCCCATGTACACAAATTCTACGTGATTAATCTTTAGTGTAAAGCTGTTAGTTGAAAAGTTACTTAAACATTGGATTAGGCATACGTTTGCCACCATACTAAAGACAATTTCAAAGTATTTCAGGTATTAAAGGAACTGTTAGGTAATGTATATATTTCCATCTAATTATTATTATCCATGCGGGTAATACCATGCGAGTTATACAGGGTGAGTTTTTTCAGACGTTTAGCATGAGAATCTCGGAAGCCAGCGGAGATAGGGGAACGATCAAATGGGGAAAGAATTGCAGTTCTAGGAGCTCAATCGAATGAGCCTTTTATTTTTTCGAAAAAATGCACGGCTAACTTGATATCTCGAAAAAATTGTTTTCTTGTTATTCGGTTTTGTGCCTATAGCTCTGTTATTATTGACTTTAGAAAAAAAGTGTAAAGGAGAAAGTTGTAGGAAAATATGTGCCGAATAAGACGGTCTCATCGATTTTTTTATTAAAGCTGTATTAAATCCGAGGTATGATAAAAAAATGTTGGTTTTTTTTTAAATGGAAACGATAGTCGGCTATGACGTCATAAAAAAAGGCATTTTTTTCAGTGATTCCAACGATATAACACTTGACATAATTCTTTTACAAATAAATAAATTACAGCTATTTTCCCCTTTCAATATCTGAACTCTTCACGTAGTAAGCTATGGAAACAATTGATAGATGCAAACGACAATTATTGACAGGCGAAACTAACCCGAGTTTACATTTAACGCTGATTAAGGTTTCGTAAAGTAGCAACATGATTGTAATACTAAAGCATGATATGGTTCAGTGTTGTTTTGTGTCATAAAAAAGCCGTACAAGCTGCACAACACTATTTCTAGCGGTATTTCGATCGTCGCCAGCCTTCTCTAACTACCTTAAATGGGACAGAAGTAAATGATACAGAAGATATTCCAACAAGACAGGAGGTAAAGGAAATTAGCAGCAAAAGTCGTAATGGTAAAGCGCCGGGAAAAGACAACATCAATATAGAATTTATTAAATATGGGAGGGAAGTACTACAAGAGAAACTATATCAACAGATTAAAAAAATATGGATAGAAGAGAAGATGCCGCAGGATTGGGAGATTGGAGAAATAGTAACGGTACACAAGAAAGGTGATCAACAAATAAGTAGTAATTATAGAGGCTTAACGTTATTAACCACAGCGTACAAAATACTATCTACGTTAATACAAAAAAGGTTAGCAAATAACACAAAAGACCTAGTGGGACAATATCAATGTGGTTTTATAAAAGGTCGAGCAACAACAGATGCCATACATACACTCAAACAAATTGTAGAAAAAGCACATGCATATAAAATAGAAACAGAACTTTTGTTCGTTGATTTTAAACAAGCATTCGACTCGCATAAAAGAAATAAACTTATGGCAGCACTAAATAAATTAGAAATCAAGCTCAAATTAAGAAAATTAATACGAATGACGTTGTTAAATGCAAGAGCAATTATAAAGACACAAAAGGAAGACACTGAAGTATTTGAAATAAATAAAGGCGTGAGGCAAGGTGATTCACTGTCGACAACATTATTTAACTTGGCATTGGATATACGTGTTAAGAAAAATAGATAAAGGAACGGTAAGAACAAAGGCAGGGCAGATAAGAGCGTATGCTGACGACATTGTGATTACATCAAAAAAAAGCGTGAGGTAACCAAAATAATTCTAGAGGAAATAGTGAAGGAGGGTGACAAAATGGGGTTGAAAATAAATCCAGAAAAAACAAAAATGATGAGATTGAATAGGAAACAGGAAAATAGGACTGACACAATTGAAATTGGAAACTATACATTTGAAGTGGTTAATACATTTAAATACTCAGAAGTAACCATAACAAATAATGGCAGTGGGGATGCAGAAATAAAGGATAGGATAATGAGTATGAACAAAACTTACCAGGCAAATAGAAGACTATTAAAAAGTAAGACATTGGGGAGAAAAATAAAAATGAGAATTTATAAAACAACCAACAATCCTGTACGCGGCAGAAACAATGACAATGACAAGGAAACAAGAGGAAGATCTGAGAATACATGAAACGGAAAATATTAACAGCAATACTAGGACCGATGAAAATTGGAAATAATGAATATAGGCGCAGAACAAATCATGAGGTAGCAAACGAATTGGGAGGTATAGACGTGGCCAGACAAATAAAACAACAGAGAGCAAGATGGTTGGGTCATGTATGGAGATTGGAAACAAAACTACAATTTACAACATCTTGGTCTGGCAACTTGGAGGAAGAAAACGCCGTGGCCGTCCCAGAACTACATGGCTGCAGGAGGTGAAGACAGACCTTGGTAAATCTGGCGTACGCAGATGGCAGGAGAAGACCAAAGACAGAAACAAATGGAGAGACATATGCGAGAAGATATAAACAGAAGTGAATGGGGATTGATCTACCCCGCAATTTTTTTTCCAGATCTAGAAAGCTTTAGAAGGGGCGATACCCCTTTGGGGTGACTAGCCACTATATATATTTATATATATATATATATATATATATATATATAAAGTAACAACATGATTTTAATAGTAAAGCATGATATGGTTCAGTGTTACATTTTGTGTCATAAATATGCCGTACAAGCTGCACAACACTATTTCGAGCGGTATTTCGATCGTCGCCAGCCTTCCCTAACTACCTTAAATGGGTCAGAAGTAAATGATACAGATTGTATGATAAGTTGGGGGAGTGCGGTTTTTTTCTGCAATCTAAATCGGACTGCAAGAGGCACTAGTGAACAAACGGAGGTAAATGTGTTGGCACGTGTAATGCAAAGTCCATCGATTTCAACCAGACAAATTTCAATAGAAACCTGGAGGGCACAACGTACTATTGTACGAGTACTGAAGAAGCATAGGTTTCATCCCTATAAATCCCTATAAATAAATTTAATTACAAACTAACAAAACCAAAAATGTAAAGAAGTATGTATTATCTTTGCGTAACCCCATATGTTGCATTGGATAACTGGATTTCATCTCTTGGAGGCGTTACATAAACTTGATCTTGAAGATATCCCCAAAGAAAAGTGTCCATTAGAATAATGTCTTGCGAACGTACCGGCCAAGGAATGGCTACAATCCAAGAATCGCCAAATTTTCTGGTTAAATACCCCCTATTCAGAAGGGCAATATGAGGGGTACTCATCCTGCTGAAATATCACATTCCGAAATGTGTTGAAATTTTGAACGACTTGGATAACTTCTGTTTGGATAGCGCTGGGAATAAAGTTTTGCAGCTCGATAATTATTATCACCGCATTCAAAATAAACTCGAAGCATATCTAAACGCTGTTCGTTCATTTAAAAAAAAATCAACTTGACAGACCGTGAGACATTTGCTTTTCCCAGACAACTTGCTTTGCTAAGTTATCACATTTTAGCAACGCAATGGATATCGATTCCCGCTTGGTGCTAGTCATTTGTTTCCAATGCTAGTGGTATTTTTACACACGAGTAAATAATTATTTTGTTACTTTTTTTGAAATTTTTCTTATGTAAAGGTACACTTGTGATACCTTGTTGTTTAAGGCAAGAAAATCTCCATCAGAATGATAAAAAAACAGCACAGTGTAATTTCAAAAAAAAAAAAACTTGACCCTTATATCTTAAAACGCGTAAGGCCTATAAATAATTTTATCAGTTCATTTTATAGGCTATTACGTGTGCAAATTAAGTAATGAGACTGATATCTTTTAATATTTTTATTTGAATATAATTGTTTGAGTACTATTTTAGTTGTAGTTTTTCTTTATTCTTTCTTAATTTATCGTTTGTCATTCTCTGTCTATTAGTTTCACAGGAATTACTTTTATCTAAAATCGCAATTCTAACGGAATAAACATTCCACACCAAAATAATTATGATTACAATTTCGAAATTAAAAGAAAAATTTTAATAATTATCTTGTATTTTGTTACCATATCAGATGTGCATCTATTGTTTCCACAGCCTTACTACGTGAACAATTCAGAAATTAAAAGGTTAAAATTGCTGTAATTTATTTATTCGTAAAAAGAAGCGTTATATCGTTGGAATCATTGAAAAAATGCCGTTTTTATGAAGTCATATCCGACTATGGTTTCCATTAAAAAAATCCAATTTTTTTGTGGTATCTCAAAAATACCGCTTTAATAAAAAGTTCGATGAGACCGTCTTATTCAGCACACATTTCCCTACAACTTTCTCCTTTATACTTTTTTTTCAAAAGTCAATGATAACAGAGCTACAGGCACTAAACGAAATAACAAGAAAACATTTTTTTTAAGATATCAAGTTAGCTGTGCATTTTTTCGAAAAAACAAAAGGCTTATTCGATTGAGCTCCTAAAACTGCAATGCTATCGCCATTCGATCGTCTCTCTATCTCCGCTGGTTTCCGAGATCCCCATACTAGACATCTGAAAAAACTCAGCCTGTACATATATAACAATAGTATTGATTATTTCAATAGGATCGCAAGAATTAAGGCTATACGCCCGTATAGCAGCTTCTGTATGTCTCTTTAGTATCACTCGCTCCTCACATGAAGTTTCCGAGATCAAACGGTAACTTTCTCAGTTGTACTATTGATTTCGCAACGCTATCTAGAGCGTACTTCTATTGTATACACAAATATATGTGTGTGCATATGCATGCCTGTGGAACGATTTGGTTCAGAAGGTGTACTTACATCACACTTCAAAACTAAAAATTGTTAGGCTCTGTGTGCATCGTTCGTTTTTCATCTATAAATCATCTCATGAGTGCAATACAAAATAGCAGATACAAATGTTAAATAAGGAATGATGAGTGCCAGCATCTTGAACAGTATCGTAGAAACATGAACATTCACCAAACTAAATTAATACTCAGTTAATAAAATATCAACGTGTTCACCAAAATACGCAAAAACACAACGTATTGTTGAACCGAGTAACAAGGTATGTCCGCAAACCATGGTTAATCGGGAGTAAAGTATCCAATAGTAAAAGAGCAAGGATTGAAGTCCAAAAACGACTGACTGGGGTTAGTAGAAACATTCTGGATGAATATGTTGCAGAATAGGTCGGCAAAAGGTTGAACAATGCCGCCGGGTTTATCGACAGTTCAGTTATCAACATCCAAGCACCCAGAAATTCTGGGAGGGGACCGCTTATAATTTACGAATTTCCATTTTGTTCATTAGCATTCGTCTGCAGTTGCTTCATTGTAAATATCCGGTCCACTGTGGATCTTCCCAACTAGCAAGGAACGTAATTACGACTATTAAAATGACTTTGAAGTATCTCGCGACATAACATGGGAACGTAAAAAGAACGTTCCTA
>JARFOC010106689.1:0-12013 GCA_031763485.1 Osmoderma eremita | reverse complement strand
GTATTTTTATTTGTATTATTGTCCTGTTAATGGGTTTCTGTTGGGCAAATAAATATTATTATTATTATTATTATTATGTTCGATATGACCCTGCTAATGTCATCCTTCTTGATGCATCAGACGCAAAGTGATTGGGGATGGATCTTATCTACAGTACACCGACCCGATAGATTACCCTGATAATGCTCATTCACCTTGATATCTGTGATGGTGGCGTAGTACTCGGCAAAGACGTCAGCCACATCCCGAGGATCATCAACCTCATGATCGACACTGCATTTGTGTTCTCTGGACACGCTAGCTTTTTTGTATCACAATACTAATACGGAACATACGATTTCCTAAAATCAGAATTTCACGTGGACGAAGATATCGCTTGCTTATTTACACAATCCTTACATAAAAGGAATACTTCCTAAAATCGAAAGCTACACACATTTACTTATCGATCTTTAGGAATTCATAAAATAATCACGTTTGACATTGAATGCGCTCCCACACGCACATCTGTTGTTTATCTTCAATTATCAGTATATGGTGAAATTGCTAGTGTCATTGGAGAACTAAAAGTATTTCTTTTAAAGCGACTAACGTAAGTTATCGTCGCGCGTTTATATCACGCACACGAACTTGAGGGAAAGCAACACGATACATACATACAATCAAAAAGTGTGCTACGCGTAGAACGCAGAAACACGGTCATTAGGCTAACTTACCGCGTGCGTTTTATGCAGAAGCCTGTTTCTGCACTCGCTGTGCTTTCGAATGTTGCATAAAAATTATGATCTCCGTTGCGATGGTAGTGGTCGTTTTCGCGAAGCTTGTTGGAAAATATCAGTTTCCATTCAATTAATACCCTCGTTCTTCTAATTTATTGCCAGGATATTTTAAGAACAGCAACGCAAGAAAGGCGGTGCTGTGGAACGTAAATTCTATGGATTTCGTCTAGGGATGCGCACATACAAATGTGTTATTTTTCGCATAACGTAACTTGAGATAGAGTTAACGTGATTTAATTTTACTACGATCTCAAATTACTCTACATTCATGTTAATATTGAATAAGTTTTCTTTAATGGTCCGAGAACATAAAAGCCGCAATCAAGAGAAGGGAGCAAAAGTTGGAGAAAATATCTGAACAACAAATCACAAACAGACTGCGAAAAATACAAAAACAATGGAAAAGAGATTTAAAAATTAGTTGAGGAGCAGCAGGAAAGCCATGAACAAATTTCAGAGTAAAAATGAAAAATGTATAAGACGGTAATCAAAAACTGTTCTACGATGCTATTAAAAATGTAAAAAAAAAATAAAAGCTAACTATCATACTTAACAGTAAAGATAAAGAAGATCAAATACCTACAGACGAGGAAGCAATGATGGAGGGATAGGGAAAATATTTTAAATACCTAGGATGGAACAGATATAGATACATGAAAGATACATGATAGATACATGAAAAAAAGAAAAAGTGACAAACAAAAATGGAAGAAAAATGATTGAATTCTGTATATAAAATGACCTAATAATAGGGAACACATTTTGGTACCAACCGCTAGAAGAAAAATACACATTTATAGCAGAAGAAAGAAGCGTAATTGACTATATGGTATACACTAGAGAAATGCAAAATAAAATTGAAAAAGTAATTACTGCAAGTGAGGCGGAACTTATAGCCCAGCATAGATTAGTAAAAGCAACCATTAAGGACACTAATGTAACTATAGATAAAATGAAAGAGTACGGGAACATACCAGTACACAAGTTTAAAGAACCCGAGATGGCACAAAGATGCAAAGAAAACACAGGATTTTGCAAATGTAGAAAAGGTGAGGAGAGAAGCTACATTAGAAGACGTGTGGAAAACATTCAAGGAGATATTGTATAAAAACGCCGGACAGATTTGCGGATGGAGAAAGTATAGCCAACATATTAGGAGTACTAGATGGTGGAATCAGCAAGTAAAAACAGCAATCAAAGAGAAGAAAACCGCGTGGAAAAAGTACCTACAAACAAAAACTCAAGAGAACAAAACGGAATATATGGACAAAAGAAACATAGCTAAGAAAATCATAAAAACTCAAAAGATGAAAAGCTGGGAAGAATTCGGAAGAGAGCTACATGAACTATATATTAATAACAATAGACACTTTTGGAGGTAGTTAAGAAATTAACGGAGAATAGAAGACAAAAACTAAGGGGGATTAAAGATAGAAACAAAGTATTAAGAACGGAAATCAAGGAAGTACTTGAAACTTGGGCGGAATATTACGCAGAAAAGTTCACTGAAAACAGAAGCCAACGGGATATACAAACGGTAGAAGGAAATGAAGAGATAGCAGAATGTGATGAAGAAGAAGGTATAAAAGTAGAACAAATGGAGGAGGCAATTCAAACACTGAAATTAGGTAAAGCTTGTGGAGAAGATAAATTAGAGGCGGAGATGATCAAATTCATGGAACCGGTAGATAGAGAATGGTTGGTGGACATATTCAAAAAAGCTTGGAAGGAGGAACGTATACCGGATGATTAGGAAAATAACATAATAATTCCAATATATAAAAAAGGAGAATATACAATATGTGAGAACTATAGAGCTATTTGTCTTTCTTCGATTGCATTTAAAATGTACACAAAGATACTACAGAAGAAACTCCTAAAGTGTAAAATTAATTAGAACTATAAAAAGTGCATGAATGTAAAAGGAAAAGTATAAATGAACGGATAGACGTCCAGTATATTTAAGATGAGAGCAGGAATTAAACAAGGAGATAGCCTGAGCCCGCTTCTATTTATAACGTTAATGAATAAAATATTAAATGCTACTAAAACAAGAACACGGTATTTACAGACACATATAGGATACTACCATATAACACTAGTAAAAATAGAGAGCTTATTATATGCGGACGACATTGTCCTAATAGCAGATACATATGCGAAAGTGAAAGGAGTACTGGGAATATGGAAAGAGGATATAGAAAATGTGGAAATGATGATCAACTCGAAGAAAACAAACATGATGATAATAAACAACAAAGATAACGAAGAGATGAGAAAGATAGAAATAAACGGAGGCACTATTGAAATAGTGAGTGCATTTGAATATCAGTGGTAACAGAGGATGGTAGAATAGGAACAGACATAGCACATAGAATCCAGAAGACAAAAATATATATTATGCAATCAACAAAACAATATTAGCAAAAACAGAAATTCATAAAGAAGTAAAATTAAAAGTATACAACACATTAGCGAAACCTACATTAACGTATGCAAGTGAAACTTGGACAACAAATAAAAAGCAGGAAAGTAAATTGAATGCGACGGAAATGATGTTCTTGAGGAAAATCGAGGGAAGGACAAGATACGATAGAGTACCAAATGTAAGAATAAGGAACTCACTGAGGCAAGAGGGAATAGTGGAATTTATGCAAAGGAGACAGCTACGATGGTTCGGCCACATAATGAGAAAGGAAAAAGACACATTATTAAGAAAGATAACGGAATCAGGGGGAGTGCAGGGAAGAAAAAGAGGACGACCCAGAAAAAAGTGGATGCAGAAGATCGAAGAAATGGGTACGTGTAGAGGCAAATCATTGATTGAGATGAAAAGGCTCGCGAAGAACAGGGAAGCGTGAAGAAATGGAGCTCCAATCAGACAGAGGATAAAAGAGAAGAAGAAGAAGAAAAAAAGAATAAAATAAGAATAAAAGAACAACCAACTGAAGACATAACAACGGACTATATACAAGAATGTGTTAGGAAGATGATAGTGGGTAAAGTACCGGTAAAATAAGATGATATGTTCTGACATCTGCAGAGAAAGAAATAATCAAGAATCTATAAGAAATATTCAATAAGGTCTTACAGACAGATGAAGCACGTGAACACTGGCCGAGAGCACCAATCCATACAGAAGCAGATAAAAGGAATTGCAATAACTACAATGATTAACATAAAAACTGGAAGAATCGACTAACATCAGGGATTTAGGGCAGACGAACGGGAGATCTAATTTTCGCGACAGGACCAATAACCGAAAAAGCAATCGTTCTTAAGATCCACCTTTGTTTTATAAACCTGAAGAAAGGATCGGCATGGCAAATATAGAGGAAACATTTAGAATCCTAGAAGGGCGATATATATTGATTCCAAGGGTAAAAGTATGATACAAGAAAACTAAGAACTCTGTTACACTAAAACAGGAAGTCACAAATATTTGAGACTACAAAAGATGTCCGCCAGGGATGCATACTGAATTCCTTGTTACTCTCAATTGTCTTGGATGAAGGAGTTAGACAAGCAAAAAGTCAAAAAAAAAAACTGTACATCGTGGGGTACTGGAAAATAAAAGACAAAGCATATCAAAAATAACATATGCAGACGATATAGTGACAACTGCGAAATATTAAAAAAAGACATTGAATAAAAATGTGAAAATATACAATCACAGTTTGGAAAAATACGACATAAGAATAAACAAGCAGAAATAAAAAACAGTGGTAGCAGCTAGGAATAAAAAAAAACACATGGGATAATATTAGGGCAGATTAAACTAGAACATATAAATAGGTACCTAGGTTAGACGTTATCAGAAAATAGAAAATTGGATCAAGAGATATAAGAACGCACAGGAGCGCCTAGGAGATTATTTAATACAATAAAAATCCCGTTTTAGGAAATATATCTCTTAAAAAATAAAAACGGAAATATATGAAAAGCGGCCATACTAATTCTAACGTACGGTTCCGAGACATCGACTTTAACACGAAAACAAAAAAGGAAGGACAAAAGTAAGTAAAAGTTGGAAGGATAGAAGGTAAAACAAGAAAATACAAAATTAGAAACAACACATTTAAAGAAAAACTAAAAGCTAAACTAGTAAAACACAACATTGACAAGATTGACAACTAAAAAGGTTTGGACACGTAACGAGAGTGGATGAATACAGATCAATCAAAAAAGTGTACGAATCAAGGACATAAAAAGAAAAAGAGGGGTAGACAGAGAATGACTTAGACAGAAGAGGTAAAAGTAGCAGCAGCGTTAAGCTAATGTAGGTTCCGGAGCACGAGGGAATTGGGGGCAATGATCAGGCGGACCAGCTAGCAAGTAAGGTATCCGAAACAAAATTCATTGGAGCTGAGCCAGCATCAAGTAAGTTTTCTAAGCAACTTTATGAAAAGGAAGGATGAGAAAGGGGTAAGACTCATAGCTTTGAAGTACCTACCAATTTCAATATTCGTCACCATTAGACTAGTACACATATAATTAGTGTCGATAGTGTTCTTAATGCATTTATATTTTAACGTCAATATTTGTAGATGCATTAATCATATCACCACCATATCTTAACTACTATTACATGTTAGCACCATCTAATTTCGCAAATGTATGTTTCTTTGATTCTTATGCACTCTGAACCACTAATCTCCCATATAAGATCTACACTTCATCTTGCACCGTAATTATTAATATAATTATTAATATATGCATATGTAGTAGCACGTAGTGTTGTAGTGTAATTAACAATCTATTATAATACTATAACACATATAAAACCCACTTCAAAAGGTTTCACTTTCGAAAAGAACCATAACAAAAATCTATAGCGAACACCCACAAAGGTCAACGATATCAAACCTCTTAACAAGCGGGAAAAAAGTAAACACGTCTGCCAAACATCGAACCGCGATACCGACGGCGCAAGTCGTCTTTTTACAAAGCGCTGTCATGACGATGATCGATGAGAGCCTTTCATATTTTCAGACACAGCCATCTGAGAGGCAGAAAGATTGATATTGGATTGGCTAAGATCATAATCGCAAATTCATGGTAGATATACCTCGCAATAATAGACGTGTGTTGGTCAAATATAAAGAGAACTCTTCAAAAAGTTTATTTTCAAAAAAGCATACTTTACGGTGATATTTGCTTTAACATACATAGGTGGTTCCTTAGTTTATTAATTTCGCAGCTTCTTTCACATAGAAATGAGCTATGTTTATGTGTAACTTTGAAATTATATTTCGATTGTTATTTTCTCAAATATTTTTTTAAATAAACAAGAAGTGAATTGCTCAGAAATAACAAGATTAGTTACAGAAAGTCATACCGAAAATTCTATGAACGATGTATTTTATGTTCGATTTTAATTTAAAAACGCGCTATAGGAATACCAATAGCAATTCTGGAGAGCAATATAGTAATTGGCAACCCTTTAATCAAAGCGGACGAGCACAGAAAAGAGAACAGTACGAAAATTACACCGGCAATTCGACAGTGAACGGGTCTTCGGAGGCGATTTATATCTTTCTCCCTCCGGTTCTTTGCATGTGATGCAGTTCTTCAACCTTCCTCGACCAAATTTCAGGGTTGCTATCGCATTTTACGATCCAATGTACGGTCAAGTTCGAGGATTTGCCTCTGCTCTGTTAATTTACGACTTTGATTCGAGTCATATAATCGATTGCGCTGGCGTTAATAGCAGCGATTTATCGCCTTAATGAAATCGCCGGACTCGTATTATTTAATAATTAATCACTTTTTATGGGATTGGTGCCATCATTTGCCATAATAATTGGGTATCAGTTGTATGTCTGCTTGTTATAGTCAGTTTTAATGGCGGTGAGTATTTTAGCATACAAAACCATAATATACAGTAGTACCCCATATACTCGGTTCCACTTATTTGAGGTTCGATAGGGCGCGAAACTATCAAACGCCCGCTCACCTACGAGTTAAACATGTTGGAAAGTGTTTAAGTTGTCATGCCCATTTACGTACCTGCATAAATGCCTAGTTCTTTTAAAATTACTGGGGAAGATAGTGGTTGTGTGCTATAATATTTAATAAATTCGTGTGAGTACATTGTAAAATACTTTAAAATAGCTTCTAAACCGAAAACAAAACTTCTTCTTCTTCTTCTTCTTGACTTCATGGCAAACAGAGTTGAACCTATTTCTGTACTCTTCCCATGTTGAAATTAGCTCTAATTCTGTCGAATACTTGTGGCGTTAATCAATGGTTACTGGATAATGAATTCAGTTTCCCGATTCCTCGGATAGAATGTAATGAGGTCTTACCTTCATTGTTTTGAATATCCAATGTTGCGATTGTTGGGTTTTCATGGTCGTGGACTTTGGCAAAATATTTCCCTATGGATCCCTATGGATGTTCAAATTCCTGACATACCAGGGAGCGTTCATAATTATTCTCAGGAATCTGTTATGTTCCCTTTGAATTTTCTTTAGGTGGGTGTTTGCAGCATGACTCCAAATTGGGGCAGCATACGTGAGCCTCGGTCTTACAGACACTTTAAAAAGTAGTAACTTTAAATTTAGATTTAATTTACTTTTTCTATTTAGAAAAAGGTATAATTGGCATAACGTTACGTTCGATCGTTGAGCGACGTAGTTGACGTGATTCCTCCAAATTAACTTGGAATCAGGTTCCAAGGAACATCAATATCGAACAGCCTGGTGTTAGGTGGATTCTCCCTATTGCGTTTTTTATTAAATAGGATAGCGACGCTTTTGTTAGGATTGATCTCGAATCTCCACGTGATGAACCATTCCTCCAGTTTATCAGCCGCTTCTTGAAGCTTCCTGGCTGCCAACCAGGTGGCACGATAGCGACAAAAGACCAAAGAGTGTTAGGGCTAGTGGGCATATCGTTTATGCATAGATTGTACAACAGGGGAGCCAACACTGAACCTTGCTTGACTCCTGCTCTGATGTCTCTTGTCCTGGATTTCGACTTTCTGTAATAAACGTGGAAGGTCCTGTTTTTCAGGAAAGACGATATAATGGCTACCAATGACGTTGGATTTTGAGAGCAAAGTAGCTTGTACAGAAGGCCCATGTGCCAGACTCTATTAAACGCTTTAACGACGTCCAAAAGTAGCACCACAGCGGTGCTTTGGCGATTGAAGGATTCCGTGATGTGATCTGTGATCCTGTTCAGCTGATTGGCCACGACGCAAACCATGTTTCTCCGGCGGGATAAGGTTGTGGTCTGTCGTTTCCAGTTCAAATCTGGAATGGATGATAAGCTCAAACACCTTGCTGATACACGAAAGCAGACTAATATGACGGTAATTCTGCGGGAAGCTAGGGTTATCAATTCTCTTCCTAATCATAAATACTTTTGCATGTTTCCAAGCTTCTGGAAAATTACGTAGCCGTAAAGCAGCATTAATAATGTTCAGAAGGATTATGATTCCTTTATGGAGGAGGGCTTTAAGGGCAGTATTGGTGATCCCGTCATGTCCTGGAGCCTTTATCTTTTTAAAGCGTTTAATGGCGCGAAGTGCCCAGTATTAGTGAAAAATCAAAAATTATTGGCATAATAGAAATGGAAAAGAAGCCTTGCAGCTGTTACCAATATCTATAATAAAAACAAACCCAATACATGAAGTGTTGAAAAAGAAAGAAAATATTCGAGCTACTTTTTCCACTGCTTTCCAAACTGCAAAGGTTCCAGCTGCAATATGTGATAAGATATTAGTTAATGTAGAAAGAGCCTTGGATTTTGGGGATGGAAGACATTACAAGAAAAGAAATTACCATTGATGGTAATTACAACATTACCATTACCATTAGTAAAAAGCGTTGATCCTATATGATGAAGTGTAGCCACATCATGAAATGGAAGAGGAAAGAAATTCATTCACAGCAAGTAGGGGGTAGATGCCTTTAAAACCCGGTTTATTCTAAAAAACATAAAAATACAGGGAATTCTGCGTCGACTAACCATATAGCAGCTACCTGGTTTCCAGGCAAAGGTAAACAAATTATTGCTGAAAAAGATTTTCATCCTAAACAAGTTTTTAATTGTGATGCGACCTACCTTATATGGAAAAATGCCCCAGCGAACTTACATCCATAAGACTGGAAAGAGAGCTTTGAAGGAATTAAGGATGGACTGACATTGTTACTTGATTACCGATCATAGAACCCCCGTGTTCTTTAAAAAAAGGACAAAAATTGTCTACCTGTTCTTTGGAAGTCAAATCGGAGGGTTTGGGTCACGGCTGTTCTATTTACACCGTAGTTTCATCGAAGTTTTGTTCCGGAACTGAGAAGATATTTGGTCCAGCGAGTTTGCATTCAATGGCCAGGCTTTAAAACAATTAAGGACGGACTGACGTGGGTAGTTTGTACAAATAGAGTTGGTCATATGATTAAACCCGGACAGTTGCACAGAACCCCGTGTTCATAAAAACACAGATAAAAATTGTCTACCTGTTTTATGGAAATCAAATTGGAAGGTGTGGGTCACGGCTGGCGTATTTACGCAATTGCTTCATCGATGTTTTATTCCGGAATAAACAACGCTCCTGGGCATTCTGTATCACTAGTTACGCAAGATGAAAATTTCCAAATAGTTTCCTTACCACCTTATACGACTTCATTGCGTCAGTCACTTGATGAATCATCACATGCTTTAAATCATATATACTCGACAGGTTTTCGAAATTCTCTACACTATGGTTGAAGATTTCTTCCATAGTGGACTCATGGAAAGTTGGATCTCATTCAAATTGTATCTGATACAATTGTATTTAACAAGGGAGCAATGGGACGAATTGAAAACAGAAAGAATAGTGGCATGTTGGAAGAGTTTCACCTACAACCACAAACAGAAGTCTGTCCCGCAATAACACACATGTCACGAACTAAATTCAATTCGACTCGACTTTCTAAAAATCTCACTTTTATAATAAGACTTTAAAATATCTTAGAAATTAATGACTTTAGGTATAGAGAGTGCTTAATAAAAATGAAAGTACCTAAACTAATCTTTCCATTTATGATATAAAATACAGGCTGATCCACTTTAAGAGAATTGAAAAATTAATGTACTTGGGTTTTGACTCGCCCTGTATCCAGATTTGACAATTTTGAAAAAATCTCACTCTGCTATAAAACCGGGCCAGCGTCAAAAATCTATGTAGTATACAAGACCTCGAACTCGAAGTGATTTGTATATAAAATTGACCATAACTTCTGCAGCACGCTGTATAAGTCAATGAAATTGTACATTGGAAGTATGAGGCACGAGCTTAATCTAAATCTGAAATAATATACAGAATGTTCCATTTAAGAAAGCGTATGTTTGGTTCACCCTGATGATATGAAGCCGATGATATGAAAATAATTTTAGAATGTTAAGTTTAAGATTGTCTACAATTTTCTAAAATAACTTTTTTTTGTATTTTATTTAACGGATCGAGCTTTCGCCACACTAGTGCGTCAGCCTGTATGTATATGTATGTAACAAACTAATGTATATATGATAGTTTGTATTTGTATTTGTATTTATTCGTCACATATTGTAACATGTCAAAAAGAATGAAGTTATAAAATAATTAATAATAACAATATAAACAACATATAAATAACATTAAATAAATATACATATATATGTACTGCGGGTAGAAACTAAAGGTTAAAGTCGTACGTCAGGTACTCATTGACACTATAGAAAACATTACTAATCAATTTTTTTTTACAGTTTTGCCGAACCTTTTCATATTTAAATGTTTAAATCGTTCAGGTAACTTATTGGACAATTTTACTCCACGATAGTCTATAGATTGCCGAGTTCTTTTTAGACGATGGTGTAATACAGCTAATTCATTCCTATTACGGGTGTTGTAACTGTGATTGTTAGTTATTTATGTATCTTCACCATATGCCATGTTATTTACATATGTATATGTAGGACCATTAAATAGTCATTTTAAATAGTTCATAACAAAGAAATGTAAATCCATTAAAATAATCAAAAAAGCATATTTAAATGATATGTGTATGCATCTTCCTACTATTATGTACGCTGTACATAACGCTCTTAACATTCTTATTCGGTTATTATTTATCTCATTACCATTAAATGATCATTCAGCAACAAAGTAAGGACACACTCAACGTAATAGAGCGAAACGAAATCCATCGAAGATTAGTGTAAAGATATTGCATGTAAAAATGAACAACCGCCTTGATGGGGCAACAGTACATTTACGGTCATTGCTACATTGCTACATTGCTTCTCCGGATCTGCTATGCCAAGATCTATGACACAAGAACTAAATAATAAAGTACAACCATTTAGTCTATTTACGATTGCACACAAGGTCCGTAATTAAAAAATGCCATGTGCATATTACCAAAATTTTGTTGACATCTACCCAAACATATAGTTAATTTACTCTTAAAAAACAGTGTAACTCTTATGGGAACCACAAAGTGCTGCCACATGTTTATCTTTCAATTTAAGTCATTGCTGAAACAGATGTTATTATAATAATTTACTAAATGCATAGGATTATTATTATTATTAAATACTAAACCTAATGAAGAAATAAAAAATTGCCGCAGTATAACATAATACGATAAAAGAAACAGATAAACACAACGGATAATGTAGGTTAGGTATAGGATACGGTGGCTTCAAATAAATTTAAGTTAAAAAATACCCCTTGCCACCTTGTTGAGTAAAGAACTCTGAATACACATTTCGGCAACTAAGTTGCCATCCTCAGCAGAAAACCACAAAGGAAAAGATATAATGTCAAGCGTAGCAGTCCGAGAACAATCCTGTTCTTAGAACGCCACCATCAAACATTAATTTTTCCCGCTTTTAACCTCTATCTTATATACTAGTCATTACATGGTTGTGTTTGTATATGCTTGTGGGTTTTTTCATAATCGCAAATATAATAACCGTTGCTTGTCGTTCACCGTTACAATAATTATTCAATATAAATAACTTTGCAGATCATGGGTGGACCGATCGTTGCACGATGTTTAACGACTAAGCAATATATTAATCCGAATATATTAACCCTTGCTTGTCGGTTATTGTTATTTCATTGTATTTAATTTAACTGGTCCCGTTGACAATTACTTAGTATTAATAAGCCGATCGTTGCCGATCGTTGCACGATAATTAACGATTAAGTAGTATATAAGATAGAGGTTAAAAGCGGGAAAAATTAATGTTTG
>JARFOC010106678.1:0-12013 GCA_031763485.1 Osmoderma eremita | reverse complement strand
TGTTCAGTTTCTTTATAAGTTTAAGTGAAATCTATTAAAGTTTTAAAGGCCTGCACGTATTTTATTAATGTTCACTGCTCCACATATACAATTAAGGGAAAACGAAAAACTAGTGTTGCAGTTAAATGATACAGTCCTCGTGAAGCATCCAACCGCTCCAGACGCATCAAAGCAACAATCTTCCTTTAATTAACTTATATGTTATTCATTTTGCTCACAAATTTCAGCGAATTTTGAACTGCTAAACTTTCTGTCAAGTGGAAGAGACATGAATTCCTTGAATTAGTAAGCAGGTGAATCAATGACTGATATGATAGATCTTATCACCTTTTCCGATTTATGAATTTTGGGCAAACAGCACATTTTCGGAATTGTAGAGTTTGCACTATTGAGTTCCTTTTAAACTCGTGTCGATTATTTTTGTACAATCTTTAATTGTGTCTTTAACCTGTCCAATCGTCGTGGGTAGAGGGTTCTTTTTAAATTCTTTATAGAATCCTGTCGCTATCGTAGCGTTCACGCGCTAGTAATATTCTGATTTTCAGGAATGACTATTCTATTACCTTTGTCCGCTTTTAGATAAAAACAATCTTTATACCTTAAATATTTGATGATTTCGAGAACTGATTTCGCATTATCATTCTTTTTATTAATTTTAATATTCTTTTTTATTAGAATTTTGCACCTCTTTCTAATGTAATTTTTTGTATTTTCATCAAAATGTTCGATACTTTCCTCAATCGATGCTACTTATAATGTTTTCTATGGGCATTTTAGGATCTATAATACTATTTAGTCCTTTACTCAGAAACTCTTTTTCTCTGTTATTAAAGGTTTCGGACCAAAGGTTGCAAATGAGTGATATGTTTTCCTTTGCGTCTGCTCTGTTTAATAGTTTACTGCAGTTAGGACAACTGTCGGAATTTCTTGTTTTACATTTACCATTTTTATTTTGAATTTCTTGTTACATCTTTCTACCGTGCCTCTTTGGAAATCACACCTTCTTTGAAAGGTTTTTTCATGCAAGTTTCTTTGTTATTTTTAAATGTAGAGTATATAATTCTACTTCTAATTTACGACGTCTACCGTACTGATATCTTATTTCACTCTATAGCTAGTTCTTGTTTGGGGCACTTAATAACACTCGCGGGCTTTTTGCAATTGTTAGGAATTTCAACTTTTATGAATTTTGGAAAAACGTTATTCTATTTGCATCACTTTAAAAATAAGCTCAGCTTGGGCTGACGTAATCTTACAACTTGGATTACCAAAACGACTTAATTCCTTGGACTGGAGAGCCATTATCAGTAAAGATTACAACCTGTCTAATCATGCCGGGTAGGGGGTTCTTTTTTAAGTCATTGTATTGTCCTGCCGATATCATTGCGTTGACTCCCTCATAATACCCTGATTTGTCCATAATGACTATCCTATTACCTTTATCTGCTTTTAGATAAAAACAATCCCTTTTTCTCAAACCTTTAATAATATCGAGGTCCGCTTTCGTATTATTATAGCTTTGCTAATTTTCAATATTCCTTTTTAATTGAGTTTTACACCCGTTTCTAATATATCTTTTTGTATTTTCATCAAAATGTTTTATACTTCCCTCAATCGATGCTATAATATTATCTACTGGGACTTTTGAATCTGTAATAGCGTGTTTTAGCCCTTTATTGAGAAGGTCTTTTCCTTTATAATTAAATGTTTGAGACGGAAGATTACAAGTGGTGGGTTTTCCTTTTCATCTGCTTTGATTGTTTAGGACACAACTGCCGGAATTTTTTGCTAACATTAATCATTTTTAATTTGAGTTTCTTTTCACATCTTTCTATTGTACGCTGCGGGAAATCACACCATCTTTGAAAATTGTTTTCGTCTAAATTTTTTGTTATTTTTAAATGTACTTCTAATTGACTACGTCTGGCGTACTGATACCTTATTTCATTTTGTAGCCAGTTCTTTTTGGCGCACTTAATAACATTCGCGGGCTTTTAACAATTATTCGAAATTTCAACTTTTATGAAATATGGAAAAACATTCTTTTTGCATCGCTTTAGAAACAAAATATCAGCTAGCGTTAACTTAATCTTACAACTTAGGGGCCCGCGTTGGACAACATTTCGACGCCTCCCAACAATCGTGCATCTGATCAACAAATGTCCGCATCATGAAATAAGGTAGCAAGGCCGACGATTAGTTTGCCTACATTTGATGATTCATTTGATAAGTGGTATCATTTTCGCGACATGTTCAAGAGCATGATTCATTCCGATTCATCGCTTACTAACGTAGAGAAATTTCACTATCTGAATGTATGTTTGAAGGGTAAAGCGGCGACGATCGTGAATTCTGTGCCAATTTCTGATAACAATTATACAATGGCGTGGGATTTGTTAAAAGAACGATTTGAAAATAAGCAGCTCATAGTTCTTCGACATCGGTAGAAGAGAAACCATTGTAGATCCCTATATCCTTAATGTATTTCAATTCCTTATTATATCTACTCTTATTCAATGGGAATTTTACTAATCTATTAACTGAGAAATTGATCACAGCGTTTTTTGTTGCGCGCAGTGGTTTGAATCAGCCGTTATGAACCTTCTAGTATTCATTTCTTTTCTATAGAAGTCGATTTCTAGTTTATTCTCGTTCCTAATTACCATGCTGTCTAAGAAAGGAAGGCGATTGTTCACTTCTTTTTCTACTGTAAATTTTATAGTGCGAAATTGTGAATTCAGTTGCCCGAGAAAATCGTCAATGGTCGATTTTGTTGTATCAAATACCGCGAAAATATCGTCAACGTACCTAAACCAGATTCTGGGAAAATATGCCGCGTTCTTTTTCATGTTTAATTCAAACTTGCTCATAAAAAGATTAGCAATGAATGGGGACAAAGGATTCCCTATTGCCGTACCTTCCACTTGCTCATAAAATTTACCGCCTATTATAAACTGATTCTGGGACATGCATAATTTGCTTAACCTTTTGTACTCCGCGATTTTGATTTCATCTAAGTATTTCATTGTATTTTAAAAATTCCACCAGATATTCTAACGTGTCTGGTACGCCGGGAAAAGTGAACAAACGTCAAACGATACTAAAATTTCCCCTTTGTTTATATGGATGTCTTTAACTTTTTTAACAAACTCCAATGATTTTTCATCTTCTAAGCTTTTAACTTAGGGCAAATTCCCGCGACAATTGGCTTCATTGAATCACCTGGTTTGTGTATTTTCGGGAGACAGTACATTTTTGGTACAATGGGATTAGTGGCCGTAATTTTAAATGTAATGCTCGCGTTTATTAATTTAGTTTTTAATCGTGTCCTCCGTATTTCTTACCATTGACGGTAACGGATTTTTTGTCAGCTCTCTATAAGGGCCTGCATCTAGCCTTATGTTAACCCTACTGTAATATTCCGGTTTGTCCAAGATGACTACTTTATTTCCCCTATCTGTCTTAAGATAAAAGCAATTTTTGTTTCTTAGACCTTTATCAACCTAAATCATCATTCTTTTTGTTGTTTTTGTCTGCGTTTACCATGTTTTTGGAGATTTTAATTTTACACGCGTTGTTGTGGTACCAAGGTATTTGATTTTAGTATCTATGGAGGCTATTACCTCTTCGAGCGGTACTTTACTATCCTGAATACTATGATTTAAACCTTTATTCAGAAGATTGATTTCTTGTTTATTAAAGGTCTCTGGTGATTGGTTACAAATAAGGGATGTGGTTTCGACAGCGTCTTGCGTAAGTTTATCTCGCTTGATCGGGGACAATTTCTTAAATTTCTTATTTACATTTATCATTTTTACTCTAAATTTCATGTCTCCACGTTCGTAAATACGCCTTTGGAAATCACACCACCTTCGAAAATTACATTCATCTAGGTCTTTCGTAATTTTGGAGTTGATGAACTTGCCTTTGTAACCCAAGCCAGTTTCCGAAATATGTGCAATAACTGCAGACGAAGCCTTAGTTTTATATTTAGATACAAATCTAACAAAGAGACAATACAGTTCAATGCGACATGTTATAAAGTCAAACGGAGCTGACGTTTATTCATCCTATCATTCATTATTCAATGCTAAAAACCTGTGTTATTCTCAACAACATCATTGTTGGATCATACAGTCAAAATAATTGTTGCTGTGCAGTGCAAGTTCTTAAACAACAAAAAGTTGCTATTAACACATCAACCAATGTTTCCTTTATCTTTAAACGGGGAAATAATGAGGCATACGGTCTTTCGGCCGTATTCGATTTTGTAAACCACTGAAATTAATGTTAGAAAAGAAGATTACGAAATTTCAAAAAAGAAAACAACAGAAAATATGGAACGCCAAAGGAAAATTTCAAAACAGATCATTTTCACAGACCGTATTGATCTATATTTGTGTACAGCTGAAACTGTTAATGGCCATGGTAAACGGAAAGGTATGCAGTGCTATCACAACACAAAACTGTTATTGCTTAAAGCATCACCAAAAGAGATGAAGCGCATAGAACGACAACAAGGAAAAATCGCAGTTAGCTTCGCGTGTCGATTTGGATTGTCCGACTTTCATGCATTCATTAGGTCATTTGAATGCTTATTAGGCTTTTCATAGAAACTGGATATGGATACCTCGAAAACAAGAAAATATTACATCTCGGTTGTTGAAGTTCGAAACATTTCGGAAAGAAGTGCCACAAATAATGGAGACAAAGGTTTTCTGTAAATCCAGAACTGTCAGCCGCAATTACTGCTTTACTATTCAATCAATCCCATTATCCATATTAAAATGGCAAGTACCATAAGTAGAAAACAGTGAGAATAATTGACACCCTAAACCAATAAAACGAAAACACAAGTCGACAATAGACGTGCCAACATCTGGGGAATCAGAGAAATCATTCCTTTCCTTCTGAAGCTGATAATGGAGTAAGCCTCTTTAAATTTAGCATACAAAATTAACGATAGAAAAATCGCAATGAACATATTCATTGAGAGGACAAATGCCGTGACGTTCACAAGAACCAATAAGAGAAAACTGGCTGTAGAGAATTTACGAATTGAATAAATAATGTGGTCTAAAAAGGATCAAGTTAATGAAGCTGCTTCCATTTCAGGATTTTGAACAGAAATCAAGGGCAGAATATATAATAAATCCTGACTAAGATCTATCATTACTTATCACGTAGAAACCAGAAGCGACACCAAGAAAACAAAAAACATCTTGAGAACAACGGAAAAGGAACTTTCAGACTCGTTACTGGTAATAACAATTTTAATTGGTAGATGAGAAATTGAAAGAAAATGTATGTAATCGTAGGCTGCAGTACCCTCTCAATAGCTAGATCAATCCATATGCTTTCTTTTCTCTTTTTTTGCTTTTTTTCTGTTTCGGTTTCACAAACTCCTGGTCAGTGTGATGATAGTCTTCCTCCAGTATCTTTAACTCAATATGCTTCAACAAACACACTTCTTGGATTGCACGAGACATCTTTTCTGGATTTGTCGGAAGGGCTGGTCGATGCTTAGTAACAGGCCTGCCTCACTTCACCGCAACTGTAATACTATTTCACAACACTACTACACATATTCGTTTGGTGGTTAATAAAATTATTGGCCTCGATGCTTACTCGATAGTCGTAATATTTCGACTGCTCTCATGGCTAAGATGAAATTGCAATTTATACTGTTGCCAGGTATCCCCAATGCTAATCCGCACTATTAGGAAATGCAGACCTACCTATGTACGTAAATAGTAAGTTATTGTAAATTAACATAATTGCGGCGTACGATTGCTTAATGACACATTCACTCGTTGGGATTAATGGATAGTAAAAGTATAAAGTAATTTAGAAGCTTAAACAAATTTCCAGGTTTAATTTAGCAAATTATGTGGATGATTTTAATAAATGGTAATTACACACAAATCTGTTTCTATAACAATGAAGAGCTATTCAATCAATATGAATAGAATTCCTAATTGTCTAGTTTACATTAATAATAAAGGATTAAAATGTTAGGAAAACCAAAGTAAATTATATAGGAGTGCCGATGCATGACCAACACTCTATGTACACAAACACAATTAGGCATATTAATTTAAATTTTTATGATGAAATTATGATCGGTATAGATAGAAAATGTTTACATCGGCAGATTAAATTATGTTTACTATTTCAGGCAATACAATAACTTATTGTTAGTAGGTTTTTCTTTGAAAGATGCTCTAATGGAATCATCAAACAACAACAAATTATTAATAAAATTTATTAAACACACTGTATGGGATCACTCCTCACCTCACAATAGATTCGGAACACGTCTTTCGGTAATACGTAGATTCCCATCGTCAACCGCTAGAGCGTATGACAAATTCTGTTATGCGGTTGACGATGGGAATCCAGCTATACTAGAAATACGTGTCCCGAATTAATCAATTTATTGTGAGGTGAGGAGTGATCCGATACAGTGTGTTTAGTAAATATTATTAAATAATTCTTTAAGGTCGGACTCCGAAAATCGTTATATATTTTGGGGCGGAGGTAATTTCACTACCAAATGAATGAAATGTAAATAAATTGTATATTATTGCATATTCCACCCACACTTACGAATGGAATTGTTATTGTGAAAATTGTATTTGCAGCAACATACAATAATTGCTCCGACACCCAAATTTTATAGGTACTTATACGTAAATTATGAAAAATAAATCCCTAAATGAAAATAATTATTAATGGCAACACAGTCTTTGCAACTATGATATGCGCAGATCTGATTTACATTTCTTTTGTGAAGAAAAGGTGTTACTCCCAAATGCAAATTAGCTAAATTGTTATATCAATGGACAGGCTGTTAAGTGGTAAACCGGAAATACACACGGAAATATATGGTGTTCATTATGATTTCAATTGAGTAAACTTCAATAAAGCAAATCCATCCAAATTATAGCCCTAAGTATGTATTATACCCATGTAAATATTCATTATTTTTTTTGGAGATTAACAGGAGAACATGGATTAGAACTCAGTGCAGTTAGGCTAACTTTCAAATAAGCGGTCAAGGCTACAACAATGAATAATGTAGGTAATACGGTCTTAACCGAGATAATTGAAAATTAAGATTCCGTACATAAAAAATTATCCATTTGGGAAAGCAAAGAGAAAAGTATCAGGACGAGATATAAAAGAATCTGTAGTTGCGTTTTTGAGACTATTTTATGGATTAAAGAATGTAAGGCACAAATCATAAGAGAGGAAACACATAATTGAGAATTTCTAGAAATAAATATATTACATTAATTAATTATATTAATTACTGAAAGTAAACATGTCACTTGTGAGGATTCCGAAAAAGTATACGAAGGATAAAAAAAATACAGTCTCAACTTTTTTAACCATTGTCTAGAATTTCGTCATAAGTAGATATATTACATATATTATCGAAAAGCAAGAAACTTAATTTAACAATATTTTTGAATACGCCGCCTGGGTTGTGTTTACAGTTCTTGTGTCAAGACAGGATGTTATCATTTACAAATGTAATAGTCATATCATTATTATTAGTGCAAATAAGCTAAATCAATAGACATTCTATTAAGTGGTAATCATTTTATCCCTGAATTGATTATAGATGATCTTATTTATTGGGTTTTATTTGTAATTCTTTACCTGATCTTAGATATTGTATCATTAATTGTAGGTACAATTTAGCTCGTTATCATCCATTTGATAATAGCTCGGTGAAACAATATTGAAGTGTCAATAACATTAAAATTCTTTGAAAACCTTATAAAGGAATATTAATTAATTTACATTGAAAGGCGTTTGGACATGTACCCCCTTGGCCGACTATACTATTTATTTATTTTGATAATACACTGATTAACAAAATAAAACTATTTTTTTGCTGCACCAAGGAACGGGCCTGATCCCAATCACATTTTTCAGGCTTAATTCAAATATGGAAATGGTTTTTGCCTGTCGGTCTTAGTTTTTAACTGACATTCGGGAAACCCGGAAAATGATCCAATTTATATCAGTTGTTTCTAAAAAAGAACTGCTCTGGTGAAAAAATTAATAATTACGCGAAAAATACAAGAAATAAATAACATAACGTAAATACATGTTAAGACAACATGTTTTCTTCCTTTGCTTCAGGAACGTTTCATTTTTGAAATCAATCATCGACTTAGCTTAAGACACCTATCACGTTTGGTCACTATTTTGGTTCATTTTTGTTTAAATAAGTTTTAAATTGTAATTAATTCCAAAAATTTTGAATGTACCAAATTCTTTTACCATTAAAAATGTTTCTGTATTGTTTTATGAAATAAAGGAAAGGATAAGCGCCAAGATTAGATCTTCTTAAAAGGGGACGTAACAACAGTTTGGATACCGCTACTACACGCTATGCAGATTCTGTATAAAACTCGTATACATTGCACAAAGTTGTGATCCACTTACGACGCAATTTTATAATATAAAATACGTAAGATTGCAGTTTTCTGCTACTCTCATATACTTGCATAAAATTCAAACCGTTTATCTTCTCTAGAACGGCTTTTACTTCTTCTGTCAGACGGATATGTGCAAGGTCTCTATGTAGCCTACCATATATTCCACCTTAAGAGGCACTCTTCTAAAATTCCTTCCTTTCGTAAAGAAACTAAGCTTATATGAATCGACGGGCTTATGTGTGTGTATTTATTTGTTGCTGGGTGCAACGTGTTCGTTTGTAAGGAAACTATATTGTGCTTGATAGTATGTATTCTAAAGGTGTAAAAGTTCCAGTTAGCTTTAATTGATTGTAAGGACTGTGGAGCAGCACAATAAACACTGTTCGGATTACTCCTCCCGCACAAAGTATTAATTATTTCGGGACGACACGTGTTTCAGGAATCCACGTATTCCCGAAACACGTGTCGAATTAATTAATACCTTGTGCGAGAGGAGTAATCCGAACAGTGTGTTTATTAATATACTGTACTTAGTTGTAACGTAAGTGAAGTAACCTTTTTAGATTAAATATGGTTACAGGAACACACCGTAGTATCATCAACCGATTCTGATCAACAACAAAAAAATTAATACTAGCTTTCAGTCTTGCTTCTCGGAATCTTTTATCGAAAACTGGTTCATGGCCATAACAATAAAGGCGATGGGTTAAAATGAAATAGTAGAAGGGTTTCAATTTTAACCCTCCACCTTTCATTTTCTCCCGCTAGAATTACTAATTAAAAAAGACGCCTAAGCTAATAAATACTCTTCCGTCTCCAATTGCGAGAAAACCATGTTACAAGAGCCCATTACGATGTAAATTAACTCCCACACAGACAGCCTCATCGTGGCACATAAAATTATATTAGTTGTGTATTTCTGCGGGCTGTTAAAATAGCGTCGAATACTGTAAAAAGGATTTAGAAATACAAAACCCAAAATTTTTTTTGTCCAATATTGAACGCAACACGTGTTTAATTATTTGTATCGGTCAGTAAATTAGAGCCGTCTATGGTGCATTAATGTATTATACAGGATGATCCAGTTGGTCCTTAATATCGAGACAACTAACAGCAATGGGCAAGTTCCTTTATTCAACAATTGATGGCATCTGTTTCATCATCAACGGATGCACGTTAATTTATGGTGGTTGTTAATACAACTCTGATGGCTACAGATTGAATGTGAATTTAGAAACCCTTTGTTGGATGGTTGCATACTGTGGTTATGTTTAACCTAACCTATATGCCAAAGGCGAGCATTGAAATATCGCCTGAACATGGAAAATTGTTTGTTGTCTGCAGCTATTACTGCAACTGTGTAAAAAACCATTAATTTTAAATTTTAGTTCATCTTCTAGATCTTCTAAATCAATGTGTACATAATCTCTATAACTATTGATCAGATCCATCCACTATTTGAAGCAGATGGAATGGATGGCACGTCAGAAAATTTTGATGACGTTCAAGAAGAATTTAGAAACTTGTTGGATGGATTATTATTACGTCATATCACAAAACATGTTTAATTTACTTTTTGGTTGTAATTGATGCCATTAGAGTGCGAACATGTTGAATTAAGAAACTTGCCCAATTAAACAACATCAGAAACACTTATGTCAATCCCAGAGGAAATAATTGCCATTTAAGTATTATTCGCCCTTACACTATAATGGTTTCCAATCCTTTTGGCTTATTAAGGAAATTTTATCCAGGAATAAATATAATGCCTGAACAACAGTGACATGAGTCGCTTCCAAAAATAAAAAATAAAGTTAAATTAAACGAAAAGTGTTTTAAACCAGTAATTCCTTCTTTTTTTCTTCTTTTTATACCTTAATTTGCTTTGACGTAGAAGACGGGGCGACGGAATTACCGTTGAAAGTTCTGTAATCCACGAAAAGAAGGAATACGGTCTAAACTTCCCGCCAAGGATTTTAAACACCTACTAAACTCCGTTCTGAACGCCTCAACTTGGTGGAAACGTCGCGCTTTACTTACAAGTAGCTGAAGAAAACAGAAACACAAGTAGACGCTAAGTGAGAAGTGGTAGCGGCCGATCAAAGGAAACTTTTACGGATGGGCCTTTGTTCTGTGCGATGGAAATCAAACGTGATCCGGAATAGACGAGGAGGAAAGAGTAAATGCGCAGGGAATGTAGACAAATTCGATTTTACTTAGGAAACGAAGTCTTCATCGTTACACGTAATTAATGCTAAAATTGCCGCGATAACAATTAAGAAAGGTAACGGTTGCGATCGCATGAGAACGTGTAAATTACAGTCATTAATTTTTAAAACATTTATATGCATGAGGTCTCAATATATTGAGCATATCTTTTATAACAGCAATTTCTGTGAAACATGGCCAGAAATTTATTCAAAGCGAACATCTTAACTATTTAATTAATTCTTCTCCTCGTAGATCTAAATTTAATATTATTATCAAAATTCCAAATATGTGACTCAGCATTTATGTTTTACTCGCAGGTATATATTTAATTAGTTTGGTTAATGATTGCCCGGTTCCGTTTGTAGATACAGTATGGCCCGAAATAAACAGCACTGACCTTATTTTTTTTACATACAATTTAGACCTTATTAGATGTTCTAAATGTGCACCTCCTGGTTCAAGCCAGACTTCATAACAAAGTTTCAAGTTGGTCGTCATGTTATCGAGTAAGAGTTGTCTCAGTTGTGGGTAGAAGGCTCGAATAGCATCCTTTAATTCATCGATGGTTTGTGGTGGCCTCTTGAAGACAGCATCTTTGGTTATGCCCCAAATGTATGCGTCAGGGATGGTAAGGTCTGGCGAATGTAAAGGATAAGGGAAGTCAGTAAATCGTTGGTATGAAAATGTCGCTGAAGAAGTTTGGCCCGTCCTGCTGAAAAACTGGGTCTCGAAATGCGAAAATGCGTGCACCACAGAATCGACGTTGATCAGGGATAATGCGTGTTAAAATTGATATGTACCAATGTTGATTAAGTGTGACTTATGATGTGATGATGATTATGATGATGGTTGCACTATGCAAAGGGACTTATTGAACCTCATCGAGTCTGGCACATCGCATAAATCGATTTGTGCGCCGATTCACATGGCCCCACAAATGGAAATGTGCTTCGTTTGAAAACCATACATTTTTAAGAAATTCAAGATTTTCGTGTTGTAACGGGAGAATTCTGAATATTCCACTCTACTGTGATAATCCCGAGGATGTAACTGTTGGAGTCACATACCAAAATGCACCCAGCGCCTTCAGAATTCTTTGCAAGGAGGTTCTCTTTACACCAAGTTGCAACGCTGTTCTTCGCTGGCTGAGTTTCTGATTTTCTAAGATCTGCTCAAAAACGCGTTGATGGTTATTGTTAATGCTAACTCGCTTGGGACGGGCCCGACTTTCCTCTTCGTTGGCACAATACATTGCCAGTATTTCTGAAATTTTCAACAACCTTTAAAATTACGGCATTACTCGGAGAACGTTTATTAAACTGTTGTGTGAATTTATCACATACGTA
>JARFOC010106667.1:0-12013 GCA_031763485.1 Osmoderma eremita | reverse complement strand
CAAAAATGCTTAATTTTGGGCTATTTTTCATACTTTTGAACACTAAATTCGATCTTTCCGACGATAAAATAAAGATAACCGCGACATATTATATACCAAAATAAGTGTCATTCCACGGCGCATCGACTGGTGAAAACCAAATTCCGATAGCTCTAACAACAAACATTCACAATGATTTTTTTATGATTTCGAAAGCAGCGTTATACAGCAATTCTCCATCAAAATCATTTTAAAAAAAAGTATAGTCTAATTTAATTTTAAAAAACTTAGGCCCAAAACCCTTAAAACGCTTAAGGGCTATAAATAATTTTATCAGCTCATTTTATAGCCTACACCCAGCCATTTAATTCTCTGTTTCATTTAATAAAATCGACCTAAAAAAATTAGGGGGCTACGGACCGTCACCCTGTATAATTTCTTCTTCCATGTGCATAAAAGAATCTTTTCCATGCCTAATTTCTTTTAATAATTCATGTGTTTTTTTTGCAATAAATGTGGCAATATAAAGATAAAATTGCGTCTATTAAATTCCAATTTCGAATATTAAAAATTTCAATCATACGTAAGAAAAAAAATTGTTAATATTAAACGCCAAAGTAAAAAAAATCCCGTCCAACTCAATCTCGAAAAACCCCGACCGATGAACATCCCTAACAAGCATCGTTGCAACGCAAACGTTCCTCCCACGCGCGTTTACCCAACACGCCTGTGACTTTTTCCCCTCGTAGTGACGAAACGGGGGGAAAAATAGAACACGGCGTGCAGAGGTAGCTGCCGCGCGGCCGGCAAAGCATCGAGCGGAACACGTGGGTGGAATCAATAACACGGGAGCTCGCCAGCCGCGACCGTCCGTCCGTCCGAATAGGTATCGCAGCTTTCAACGGAGAGCGCATGGGGAACTGTCAGTGGCTCAGGGCGACGCGTGCATTCGTCCGACGTAAAATATCGCATGTCTTCGGACCACGCGGCTCCCCGGAGCATTATACAGATTTAAAGGCGGGCCCCCTGTTTACAGTTTAGTACGCTGGTTCGCATCGAGAGCATGTTTCTTGTTTATAGCGCAGATAAACGCGTGGGAGAAAGACGTAGGTAGCCGGGGGAGTGTTCGTGACACTTAAACGGCCATAAAAGTCGAAAAATGGTGGAGGTAATTCCGAAGCGCGACAATTGTTTTTCCAGCTACTGAGGAGGACAAAAAGTTTTGCCCCGCGAAATGGTCGAAAATGCTTTGGTAGTGTGTAAAAAGTAGACGCGTGCGTTCGTCCGCCGTAAAATATCGCATGTCTTCGGACCACGCGGCTCCCCGGAGCATTATATAGATTTAAAGGCGGGCCCCCTGTTTACAGTTTAGTACGCTGGTTGGCATCGAAAGCATGTTTCTTATTTATAGCGCAGATAAACGCGTGGGAGAAAGACGTAGGTAGCCGGGGGAGTGTTCGTGACACTTAAACGACGATAAAAGTCGAAAAATAGTGCAGGTAATTCCGAAGCGCGACAATTGTTTTTCCAGCTACTGAGGAGGACAAAAAGTTTTGCCCCGCTAAATGGTCGAAAATGCTTTGGTAGTGTGTAAAAAGTAGACACCTTAAGAGTCCACAAAAAATAATAGGTAGAATAAACGACAATTGGTTGAAGTAACACGAATACGAAACATATGGTTAGATCTTATGTATGCTTATCACATAGGGGTGCTTCAGCACTCCATTTTAAGCCCTATTTTGTTCTCTTTATTTTCCACGACGCTATTAAGTTTTTGTGCGATTACCATGTAGTCTTCAGTTAAATAGTCTTCTGTTGGGCTGGAGTTAACATCTTATTTTTTCCAAAAATCCAAGTATTTTATCGAACATAATTTTTCCAGGAACTTTGGACACACATGGAAATGGGTCTGTAATTGTTAATACTCTTGTGATCGCATGTTTTTTAAACCGTAACCACTTTAGCTGTCTTAAATATATCAGGAAACACTCCATCAGCAAGAGACCAGTTAACTAAACTTGATTAACTTTGATTAATGCTACTAACAGGGTGCTGAAAATTCGGTTCAGGAATCAAAAAATTTAATTCGTTCGCATTTGAATCGTTCCGGAATCGAATTTAATTCTATGTAATTCACGAGCGCATTTTATGAAACGAACTAAAACTTATGATTCTTACGCACTAGAAACATGTGCTTTCCTTGTATAGATACACATCTACATATGTAGGTGTTTTTTTTTATTATTATATATTTTAATGTTGTGTATAAAAGTGGTGAAGTATGTAATGAGGGGTCGCACTAGAATTTTAAATTAAAGAAAAAGCAAAAAATATAAAATTAAAAAAAATTATTATAAAAACAAAAAATTAACAAATAATATGGGGCCCTCCTCCAATTATATTTTTATTTTTTTCAAACATTTTTAACACTTACATTTTCAACGCGATCTCCCTTTTTCACAATTTTTTTCAAACATCTTTAAGGCCTTTAAATTATCAAGAGGCGCTCCCTATTTCCTATTTTTATATTTCAGACACATTTAAAACTTTCACACTTTCAAAGGGCCCCCATTTTTTATTTTTTTATTTTCTTCAAACACATGTAAGACTTAAATTTTCAAGGGTGGCCACATTTTTTTAATTTAATTCTATAATTTTTTATCTTTTAAGGGAGCCCCCTTTTTTACTATTATTTTTTTTAATTTTATTTTATTTTCCCCACGCTGTACATATTTTATTTCCTTGTGTTCACCAGTATATCGTTTATTTTTTGGGTTTCTTAATAACCGTTCCTATATATAAGTATATTCCATTTAATTTTGTTTTATTTTACCTATCCTATATATATTACACCTTCTTAATTTTACAACTACCCCATATATTTAATTCGAAGAAAAAGAAAAAGAATATTATATTTCGCTTTACCTGAGTAATAAAATCATAATAAAATAGTATAGTAAGATTTTTGAGTTTAAATCCCGAACAATTCGTTTCCGATAAATTCGCAAATCGATAAATTTTATTTGTAAGTGAATTAAATAATAAAATTCGCGAACGAATTAACTTAACTCGCAAGCGATCCATTCCCAAATTCGTTTGGGAAAATTTGATTCGTTCGCGAATCAAATTTTTCGATTCGCCGGCGCATAATGAAAAGGTTAGGTGAAATGTTATGGTAAGCAAAATGATGATTGGTGCTGAACAAACAGACTTTCTGGAAATTTAGATAAAACTAAATATATATGTTATTTCATACTTCACAAAAAAAGGTTTAAGCCTTCTCCTTATTTAGATAATAACATCATACAATGTATCAGCACTACAAAGTTATTGGAAATGACCTTTAATTCTAATGTTACTTGGGACGATGACTGTAATTTATTAATATCCAACTTAAACATTGTCATTTTTGAACTTGCGCAATTAAAAAATTCGGTAAGCTTTCAAACTTCGGGTATTGTTTATTATGCAGAATTTCAATCATCACTTCTTTATGGTGTATTGCTATGGAACTCTAACAGTTCTGCAAACGCAGTATTTCTTAAATAGGAAACGGCTATTAGGTGTATCCTAGCGGGGATTATATTCCCGCGGATTCAAATCAATCAAGAAAACGCGGCGATTGTTTTTAATAGGACTTTCAAAAGACAGCTCCGAACTAACATCAAAATGTTTCATGTTAACGTACTAAGGAAGCAAGAAGTTGACCTGGAGAGTGCATAATTCTAACACCAGAGAGAAATCCAACTCCACAATGGTTCAATTATTTCTATTGATCACCAGGCGCAGTCAACTGATTGTAAACCTCAAGACACTGCTTTACAAGGCTGCAATCAGACCTCGCTTTACCTACACCTGTATGGCGTCATACAGCCAAAACTCATCTGCACAAAGTTCAAATTGAGCAAAACATTTTCAAATTTATGTTCACGTTCACAAAAATAAAGATATCATGAGAAAGAAATAGATATGATGTTACCATCAACTGTTACAAATCAACTGTTAATCGAATATTATATTAAAGAAAAAGTAATGGCTATCAACACTATTCCAAGATTAAACATCTCGACAGCACCAAGTTACTCTATTAATTCCCAAACTCATAGTGTCACTTAGGGATTAGATTAATGTTCCTATCTTATGCCGCTAAAGTCGCATCACGTTTCCAACAGTTTTCCTATTGTTCTAATAGGTCATTCATCAGCCTCAGCTTAAAATCTCATTACTTCTCCGAGTAGGAAACGTCTTTATTGCTGGAAACTATTTGAACGCCAGCGTTAAAATAAATGAATACATCTGCACCAGAGCCAACCATTAAATACAATGAAAATAAAAAAATATTGATTCGAGTCAAAGGTATAAAAAGAAAATCACCTATAAAACCAGAAGTAAGAACAATTATAACCAGCACGCCCTATAAAAAAACCTTTATCGCCAATTTCTTTCGAAAAGTCATTCCTAAGCTGGAAGACCTAGAGAAAGAAAACAATTTTCCTCATATGATGTACGAGAAATTCTTCCTCTCGAAGGACTACAAACGAGTGGAAGCGGATTATCTCCAACCCTTCGCTAAAAGGGTCATATAAGCCTGCCACTTGAACATCCCCAACTAATCAGACCCTTTGCCGGCATCAATATCGCACGCTCGGTATAAATTGAAGGCATGCTGGAATTCTCTTTTCACAAATTGTTTAAGGATAAAAAGGGAAAATCCTGGAAAAAAACCTTGCCGGCAATACCAATGAGAAGTATGAGCGTGAAGATTTTAAACAATAAAAACTTCTATGCATAGGAGATTCCGTCTGATGTGAAAGCAATGTGGTTTTAGTAGTTTTATTTCAGATTACGTTTGTCCAAGTTTACGGAACCGGGAAATAATTGAAGCTACCACGAAGTCTTTGACGGATCCCGATCGGTGATTCACTTGAGGGAAATGATTACTCGATCGAAAGTTGCTTGTCAACAACTATTATATTGAAGATTCAACTATGGAAAGCTCTTTGCAAGTTGTAATTGTCCCACAAGTTTGGATTGTGAATAATACGAGTACTTTAATAGCATAGTTTACTTAATGTTACATAAATACACTTAGAGTATCTGTGAACGTGATTTTCTTATCTTTACAAAAGATGTAATCAATGCCGGCACGTGACCTTTTACTGAGAGGAGGTACTGTGCTACTGGATAACAATACCCCGATTCTTCTCGATCAATAAATTCTTTCTTGGTAAATATTACTATAATATTGAATGTGTTAAATAAATAACGTATAATTTATTGCCTACCAACAATCATATATGCAGTAGTGAAAATCATATCGTGCCTGAACAGAATAAAATTAACAACAAATAAGCTTCCTATATAAGCCAAACACAAACGCTTGATTATATTCATAATGAAGACAAATGAATCAATAAGTGTTCTATGACGAAATGTATAAAAATACTTCTATTTTAAAGGCGGAACATAGAATTATCTTGTTTGATAAACAAGAGAAATAAGATATAATAATAGTGATATAGAAAGAAAATAATTCTTGAATAGTTGGAATTGTAATTATAAACTATTCAAAATTACATAACAAAAGTTAGCTAGTTTAAAAAATCATACAGTTTCTACTGCAATCAGAGCAATATTTTCAGAACCAGAACCGAGAGAGATTTACTTGCTTTTATCGGTAGAATTAAAACGACATTAGATATGTAAAAACGTACATGCATATGAAACTAAATTTGTTTATCTTACTCACCCTAGATACTATACAATTCCATTAACATTTCTTTGGCAAAGAACATTATTAAAGCAAATCTAGGACATCCACCAGAAACGTTAAAATAAAAGGAATACCAGCACATATAGCGTTAATACAAAAATCTAATCTTAACAAACATTATTTTTCTATTAACAGCAATCAGATATCAAAAAATATAAATCATAATTATGTTAGCACTAAAACAGTAGAAATAATTTATTTAATAAACATACACCAAATATGTTATGCTTTACGTCTATTGCCACATTTCTTGGTTAGGTTACACAATGGCTGACCGGTCAGCATTGAAGCAAAAAGAGTTGTAGCAAGCTTGAAGAAGGTGTATAATTCGCCGACTGTTGTCCGTCAAAAGTTTCGAGGGCCATTTTCACGTGACCCACAAAGCCGCTTAACAGTTTATCGCATTTACAAAAAGTTTGTGGATACTGGATCGGTTGTGAAGGATACCCAGAGCGCTTAGGATCTCGAAGATGTGAATTGAACATTGCTGTTGTGCAACAAACCGTATTATAAAATCCTTCAAAGTCAACAAGACGTGTTGGGTGGAATGCTATCAGATTTTAATTGAACTAATTATTATGCAGCAAGGCATTGTGAATCTAATGGCATTCGGCGATGAAGCTTGTACAAGTAGACTTTTCAAGAGAGGACATCACTAAACATCCAACAAACAGGATATTTCAAAGATGGCGCACCACCGTATGGGATCTTCCTATTCATGCTTTTCACGAACAAACATTTCCTGGTGGATGGATTGGATATCGTAGATCATTGCACTGGCGTCCACAATCCCCACCTTTAACACCATACAATTTCTGGTTATGGGATACAGGTAAAGGGAGCACGTGTATAGAAGAAGAGTTGGCCACCTCAAAGACTTGATGGTTCGGATACGGGATGTGATGTTATCTATTCTCCGCGAAATGAGTGCACGAGCTTTAAATTCTACCATTAATCGCTGGTTTTATGTGTTGATATATTATACATTACTAACTGTACGCGGCGACGCGACGCATTGCTTGCCTCATCAGTCTGGTAAAATTGAAAAGAAAAAAATCATTTTTTATCTGTCACTGGTGTAACATGTATATATGTATATAAAAAACACGTATTCGAGTGCAAGGTTTTCTCAAAATTTCAAAGCAATTGGTGAAGAACTGGAAGAACAGATTTAAGATTTTGTACAAACGAATATTTACATTTCTATTTATATAAATAATACGTCGCATGTGCTAAATGATCTACATGCGGGTTGAGTCTGTCATGTAGATCATTTAACACGTGTGACGTATGTTATAAGTTATTAAATTGTTTCTGCCATTTGGGTGTTGACATATTTTTAACTTACCCAGCATTTCTTTTCCGAATCGATTAGAGAAATAGATTTTGCCAACCTTATTTAAGATTAAAAAAATATCACTTCCTCGTCAAGAATGGTTATAATGACAACCGTTCTGACGAATGACAGATCTGACATTGAAATAGTGACAATGTCGCAGCTAGCATTTTCATTCGTTATTTTTGAAGTTACGAGCCGACATATTTCTACAGAGCGATTTACGCATGATTGGTTAGTTAAATTTGCCCCAAAAATTACAGCGTATTTTAAAAATGTCTCCATATTCCATAGATGTGAAACATGAAAATTTGTATTTTTAGAATCACAGCATATTATAAATATAAAATTAAGCCAAGCTCAATTATATGTAAGATGTTTTGAGTTAGTAGTAAATGCAACCAAGATTCCATAATAGAACGTTGAGAACGCACAGATATACATATGCGAGGTGTTTAAATAAAGTAATGTAGTAATGTAGTGTGGTGTTCGATCTGGCAACGCTGTTGGCCTCTCTTTTGGCGGAGAGCCAGGCCAACATCCAAAAGCCCTTCAGTATTGACCTGTAGCAAACCCTTTCGACAACTGCAATTTTTCCAGTAGGCTCTGAAAATGAGTGAAAATTTTGAGCAACGATGCGGTATCGGCTTTTGGATACAGTGCGACTGAAAGACTTCGAAAAGGGATCTCTGACTCCACGGTCTTCTTATTCATCTTGAGTTCTTGTGAGTTTTTCCTATTCCAAACATTGAAAATTCATCTCGAAGGACACTATTTGAGAACATCAGAATATAACACTAGAAAAGGGCCCAACCAGCTGAAGACAATTTTAGTACCCGAGTTCCAGCACCGCTATGAAGAGTGGACAAACAGTTTCGAGTGCTGTGTGGCTTCCCAAGGCAACTACTTCGAAGGGAGATAATTTGAATTGTAATTTCAATCAAATAAAAAAAAAGTTGTAAAAAACTAATTACTTTAATGACACACCTCGTGTGTACCTACTTAATATTGCTGCAAACAATTAATTTAACCCATTGTTTTCATATGTTCCTTGATATGTTGATTTTTACTACTGAAATTCGTACCTTCTGTTAACCTCTTTTATCGTTAAACCTACGCATTCGCCAAATACGACAATGGAAACAGAATTTTCACAAAACTAACATACGATATTACTTTAAAAAAGATTACCTCGAACTTATTGCTGCCACGCAGACGAGGCGAAATTAAAAAGTAGAAATCGCTGACAATAAAAGAACCGCTCAAAGGCCTTTAATAACGTCCCATATAGCGGATTCGAGGACGATTTCCGCTATCTCCGCGGTTATCTGGAGCGCCACGTACAATTAAGGCGGGTAATTTCAGTTAGAGCCGGAATAAAAAGCTGCGTCTCCACTAAGATAACTTTGTTAACGAAAAAAATCGGAAATTTCGCGTAATACTAACGCAATCAAACAGACAATTTCTATCTTTGATCTAAAAATACGCTAATGAAATACGCTACGGAAATGAATGCAATATTTTACAGATCAATGGGGGCGTACACGGCCATTCTGTATAATTTTAAATTGGAGAGCACATCGAAATCGCCCATAGGAGAGAGTGTCTAAAGATAATTATTTAAAACTAAATCTAAGTATTCGGTGTTAAAGAAAAATTCAAAAATCAAATACCTATAAGATTAACTAAACTAAACAAATTCAATTAAGCAACACCATGAACAGACGCGGCAGTCGGAAGTAAACAATATAAATAAGCTTGGAAAGCAAAGAACTATACGCTGCAGAGTGGTTCAGAACGCGAGAAACGCCATCGAAAATCATATTTTCAACTTCTTCCTACAAAGTTAAAAAAATTGCAGTAATTTAATCTTGAATAGTTGCTCTATTTGATGATGTTAATAATATGCATCGTATTTACATAAGTTTTTCTATATTTGCTTTCAAAGTTAATTAAAATTGAGACGTTCCAGCGTATAGAAATTAGGGTATAATTAAAAAGACTGTACCACAAGCAAATGCGCTTACTTATTGATGTCATTATAATATTGTTATACATTGCTAAGTGTATTATTATGTGCCATTACTTATTATTGGATAATGTTTACCTGGTACAATAAAATTAATGGTTTGTAACAGGTAATCGGCCTATAAAAATTTGCCTTAAGTAGAGGATTAAGTTTAGTTCTACAAAACCCTCCAGGGTAATTACCCCATTTATGCTTAAATTAGCTATTTGGCCTTGTAAATTCAAGAAAATTAGCTGCCAATAACTGCGTATTCAGAACATATAAAAGAAAACCCCACTTGGTACCCGATCAGTTGAAACTCAACTTTGAGTCAAAACTTTATGCAGATTATTCTGTGCGCTATTTTCGAAATTTCTGACGTTAGAGTGGTTGTAAAAGATTGTGTTTTTGTTGCAATAGTTTTTTTGAAAAGTTGTAACATAATGGCTGCGAAGAAAATAAGTCGATTGGTATTACACGAAGTCGCTATGAAGAAAGATGATAAATCGACTGAAAGTAAAAAACGAGCAATGTATCGGTTTATACTTGACACATACGGGCTTGTCGAAGAAGATAAATCAAGTAAAAATATTTTGCACTGGCTTGAACACATGTTTTTTCCAAGATATTATCAATATTGGAAATCGTCTAATAGAACATCAAGTGTTTTTATGAAAAAGCATAATACAAGAAGAAATTATTTTTCCTGAATCTGTTTACTGCGATGGACCAGCAACTTCGGGTATTCGAGGTCGTCCTTCAAAGAGTTTTGCTGAAAGTTCTGTTATAAAAAGACGTAAAACCGAGGAGATCAGAAAAAGTGCTTCCGTGGAAGAACTTGTGCATGCTACTGCAATAAAAGTACGAGAAAGTGGAGATACAAGTACTGCCGATTTGATAATTGAAACTACTTGAACTACACCAACTAGAGGCAAACGTACAATGGAAAAATGGAGGAGTCCCGAACAAGAACAAAATGCCATGACACCTGAAGAGGCTTTGTCATTTATTATCTGGGGTGGTTTTACGAGGCAGCAATATATGCTTATTAGACCAACAGCTTTAATATGTGGTTGCAAATTATATCCAAGTTACCACGATATTCTAAAAGCAAAAAAAGACGTTTTATCCTGAAAATATGACAATATCTGAGCAAACATGTGAAGTGCGTTTGCAAAATTTACTAAAAAAAACTTGTGAAAGTCTTTTAAAAGTGGTGGAACCTGAAAATGCAAACTTAACCTTGAGTACAAACTACTAAACATGTCAAATTCAATGCATTAAGGGGTGTTTTTGACAAACAAATACTTCGAATTTGCAAACTAAACTGTATAATTTGTATAAAAAATATTCTTCGTACTTGTATTAAGTGATATCAATTTTTCGCATTTAAGGGTTATATTTTTGGGTAGGTTTGACAAATACGGGTTTTTCATGCATAATTTCAGATTCAGCATACCCAAAACCATAAACTTACTCAACTTTTAATACAAAATTTGTTAAAACTAAAGAGTAAACAATTTCGATCGCGTTTTTCGCGCTCTGAACCACTGTTTAGTTCTTTTGTACCGACTCCGATAGAACCGACACATCTCGTGAATGCCGCACAGCGTATTCCGTACAAGTATAGAATGTATACAGTGCGCATTCGTATCCGGACACGGGAGTCGGACCGATATCGGTGCAAACTGCGGAGTGGCTCCTTTTAGTTCTGATTCGTTCTTTTGTACCGACTCCGGCCAGAACGACACATCTCTGTGCCTAGTAATAGTTTTGGTAACGAGAAGTTTACCAATGCTATTTTCATTTCAGTATTGCGTTGCAAATTTAATTTTAGTTATCGAACGAATCCCAACGCCACGGTCGCAATATAATTTGTTGCATTTCCATCTAGAAAATATTAAAAATTCCAACATACCGTACTTTTACGAATTTCATTTTATGTGGATATGTAGTAAAACTTGTAGATGTTACAGCGGGCACAACCGACTCAATTGGAAAGTGGATAATAAAAGGGAAAACGTAATATTGCCTCTTAGAAATCTCGAATAAACGGTAAAATTTTATGTATTTTTATTTAGAATTCCCGTCAAAAAGAGATTTAAAGTGTGGCTGATGTATCATCTTAAATGGACAAACAATCGCTTCCTGAAATACCTGACATTGATTTATTAACGGTACGTGTTATTAGTTACTATTGCAAAATATATACAATGCGACGGTTTTTAATATTCAGAAAGAGTTATGGATATAATTTTTATCTCCGGCAAAACATACCACTAATTGAAGCCTTTCCACAGTCCTAAAAGAACAACAATGACAGAATGGGCAATAACAAACAGATGACTATGCAGACCATTGTTAGCTGCAAACAAAGACACTAAGCTATTGATTTTTGTAACAATCGTACTATTTTCGTTAGGGTATTTTGAAGCCAGGAAAAGCCGAAAGAATTTTGTTTCTACCTAAAGTAAAAGAAACACTTTAACTTTCTCCTAAGCGAAACGACATTTAGAGGCAATAAATTTTTAAAAATCACTCAAGCGGTAAAAACATACTTTCAAAAAAATTTAGGGAGCAGACGAAGTGCTTTTCCACAGAGATAAAATAAATACCAGAAATCAGTCAAGCAAAACTTGAGTTCCTGAAGACATTTAATAAGGAGGAAAACAGAAAAAGCAATTTTTGTACCCGGTTATAATTATAATGTACATTTGTGAGTGGCCAATCCATACAAAATGCATTTTAACAACTTTGCTTTTGATGTGTTATCTGAAACGACCACCTTATATACGCAATACGATAATGGTGTACGTGATAGAATACTTATATTTTTATCAATATTTACATGGATGTACCAATCAAGTTATATTACAGTATTTCTTGGAAAAGTCATAAAAAAAATATTTTCTAGATA
>JARFOC010106656.1:0-12016 GCA_031763485.1 Osmoderma eremita | reverse complement strand
CAACGTTGACATTGTCAACCATTTACGTTTATTTAACTATGGTAACGTTACATTAACGTTTTATAAACGATGGTGTGTTTACTGGGATGTAGTTCAATATCGCGAAGAGCTGAATCACTGAATCTTACCGGGAAACACAATTTAATTGTTTGCTTAAATGGAAATAAGTTGCTTTTGTATTGCTAAGTCTATTCTTTTCTGTTCATGTGAATTTGGATCTTCCTGTTGCAAACCATGTTGTTCAGAAGTGTTGCAAAGGTACTGCAAGAAATGACTTTAGTTAATTTAAAAATTATACTTTGTCATATACCTAAGTTACATCAAGAAACACTACGGTAGCTTTCTTTCGTTCTTGGAATCTTCCAAGAATCAAAACCAGGTCAGAGTAACTGATGTTCTTTCTAAAACTGGCTTGATCCACCGGATTGCTACCTATTAATTAATTTTCAACTGGATGGTCTATGGACGGCTTTTTGTATCTCATATTACTTAAATGTAGAAATTTGTATTAGTATCTCACAAATGTATGTATTTGTGTCATTACTATTACGAAAGTGAGCAATTTTATTAACAACATAAAATAATTATACATATAGTTACCACGGGAACAGCACGGTTCGACCTTACCATTCACGAAATTCCTAAACATTTCCATACGTATACAAGTTTTCTTTCTTTAATTTGTGCAACTATTTTGCAATATTTCACGAATGTCTGATCATTCCACGCACACGGTGATCATTGTTCGTATATAATAATTATGGGAAAAGCGCGTAGGTGCATAATCTAGCAACAATAGGCATTAATTTATGGTAATGTGAGGGAAAATAGTTTTTTTATGTTGTGAGTGGTTATTTTCAAAGGTCAGACTTATATTTTAAGATATGCAAATTATGAAAATCAATTCTTCCTGGCACAAATAGTTCAAGTTCATACATGTGTGAAATAACCTTAAAACAAGCATATGAATATATTTAGAAAAATGTTAGTTAATTGGAGTACCTCTGATTTATTTGTTGTGTTCAAAATTTATGTTGGAGAATTGGTTATTGCATTACAACAATTTAGCAATTTCCGCCGTATAACTACCGACTCTCAAACGTTTATTACAATATTCTTCCGTTGTTTTAAATATGAACTAATTGCAATCTGTTCGAGATTATTACTTTCATAACAAAACATGTACAATGCAAATTATACATTTCAGGCACGAAGATCAGAAGATAGTATCTTTCCATTTTTATTTTAATCTAAACTTCGTTCCTTTGTTCGTTCTGTAATTACCTACTACCTACAAATTGAGTTTTATATGTTACCACATGCTGGTTACTCTGTTATAATAGACGGGAACTGATATTACAAAAAAAAAGACCTGTGTGCAGGTGCTCTGATTTACAGCTTTGTACATTTGGGAACCGCTTAAAACGTACAATTAGCAACGCCAGGAAGTTTACTCGAATGTAGAATGATGATAAGAGTCGTCATATAAGTAATATGTTTGCATCACTAAACTAGATATTATACTTTCGAATTTAGGAGTATTCAAATTGTGTGAATAAAATAATAAAATTTATGTAGGCATATGTAAATTCCGGATCATAATAATGTTAAAATCTAGTGTTGTATGTATACCTACTTAAAATTTGAATCATTTAGGACTTCCTTTACAAAAATTATGTTGTTATTGCATCCAGAGTATATTTTATATAAAAGCTATGGCAGTTACGACAATATTAATTACTGAATTCATTTTTTCTGGTAACACTTCAACTAAATCATTTTATAGTGTTTTTGTATCGCTAAAGTTGGGTTAAACCTTAATTAATTTCTTCTTTACAGACAATTAACAATTTATATAACAAATATTTTAGGAAATAGCTTGATTTCATGCCTGAGTTTGAAACTTTTGGTTAATAATTAAAAGTAAATCTGAAAAAGAAAATGTCAGGCGATAAAAGAAGATTTTGGCTGCTGATTGTACTGCAACTGCGCTACCTCTAGAATGATTTGAAAGAAAAAATAGAATGAATTTATAACACCCAAAAGCCAAATCAGACAATGTGATACAGGGAGCGGCAACGAATACCTTAGTCGTCAGAGGTAATGAAAAAACTCTCATCTACATTTATATACATATACGGCTTTGCCCAATACCGAAATAGGGAAATAAATATTACAAGGTACTAAAATATAAAATACCAAAAGATACAAGCCAAATGACTGGAACAGAATGCATTATTCCATTGAATCTATAAACAAGATGATCCCGAGGTAGTAAAGTGTGGACATTTATGGCCAACTGAAATCAAACTTAACCGTTTTTTTCACAACTAGTCGAAGTAAAACATGGAAGCGTAAACAGCGTAAATAATTACACGTCTTCTTATGATGAAATATAGAAGACGAAGACAAATACTCTGAAAAATCTAAATGTACAAGGTGTAAATAATAATTCAGATATCCTTGACATAATATTAAGGGACTCAAATGCCGATTGCATGTATCTGACGAAGCACTGTATAGTAGGAAATCCAATACGGTGTTTAAATTGCAGTAGACACAAATTGGTTAGTTATTACACAAGAGGTAAATATAAACATGGAGGAGTATTGATAATACTTGTAGAATTTTGGAATAGACCAGATATAAAACAAAAGTCGATGGAAAGAGATATGAAGTTTGTGTTATAGAAACCCAAACAGTGTAATGGTAGAAATATTTTATCCTATCAAGAAATTAGATTTTCTTGAAAAACCTAATCGCTATTCAAGAAAACATTTTAACTTCAAGACTAAAAAAAAGTTTAATATAAGAAAGTAGTTTTCTTAAAATTTTATTTACTTATATCAAATAAATATTTCTCTTGGGGTTAGAAAATCAAAAAATACAAGACAGAAAAATGTTTCTAGGAAGTAAATTGTTTAGTCTTAAAATAATATTCATTAGATATTGCAACCAATAAAAAGTATTTACCTTATAAATTAATTTGTGGATACACATTTAATAATATTACTTTTATAAGAAACGTGAGTACCTACAACAAATATTATCTTTTGCAAATGTTGAAACGCTGTAACGTACAGCGTTTCAAGGTTTATGGTTAGATGAGTAAGTTATAATTGTAATTGGTAATTAGGTAATATACACATAATATCACGAATCTTTAATTAGGAGTGTTTAGTATTTGTGTGACTTGTACAAGTGTTTAGTAGTCTAGGGTTAAACACCTTGATTTCTTCATTTCTTATTTTATCTAGCTTTGTTACACCTTCTATTTTTCTCAATATTGTCATTTCGCAGGCCTGCACTTGACTTTTCAGTTTTTCTGTTAGAGCCCATGATTCTGAGGTGTACATAAGTATAGGTGCTATTATTGACTCATATACCTTAATCTTTCTTCTTTTGCTTATATCTTTTTTGATGAATACACATATGTAATTAGTTGCAATTTTTATATTAGGTATAGTTTATTTATTTAACGAAAATAATTCTTTCTTAAAATTAGAGTGTTAAATGCTTGGTAAACATTCCTAAATTTTTTTGAGCCAAGAAAGGATCAATCAAGCTAACAATTGTCTTAAATAAAGAAATGCAATTATTTTATTCCAAATATGTAATTGTAGGAAAAAAATATTGAGAAAATATTTAAGGACTTCGATTTAAACCGTAATTCTATTGTGGATAATTGAAACGATAATTGTTTTGAATTGAAGCGGACATCCTTGATACGAGTAAATGTTTTGTCTGCGTGTATTCAGAATAGTTATATATCATCCACCTTCAAGCAATTACAAACTATATTTTGAAATAATGGAAGGGTGCTACTATAGTAGCACTATAGCAGAACTATAGTTCCGATAGAGAACGAATTACAATCGAATATTTTTAGTCAGAATAAATTTGTTTAAACGGAAAACATTATTGCTTTCTAAAAAACATAGAAAAATGTATGTACATACGAACACTTAACACTGTACGGTTTAGTGAGCGCTAAATGTATTGACAGCGGTTGAAGAAGGATTTATCGTCAGTTTCTAAACTCCTGGTGATCCATCTCTGGGTTCCGATAAACTGTCAACCGGGCGGCTCGGTTTCCTTCGACGTCTTTGAGGCACACATACACATAATTCTTTGGATACTGCGGCCTCGATTTCCATCGCCATATACCAACCATTGCTACCCTACCCTATCTTACGTCAACGTCGGTAACGAAGATATTGTGGTGACCGCAAAACGTGATGATGACACCGTCAGCACAATCTCAATTCCTGTCGGCCGTGTAGTGCTTTCTCGTTCCCTTCTCGGGACCCGACGATAATGTAGAACGAAGGATGAAGTATCAAATTAAATGAAACTGTTATCGTTACAATGCATAACGTTGATTTAATTCATTTCTGTATTAGTTAGATAGATCGGTGTTTGAGATAGACCTAGACATATGCGTACATAGTACGTATTACAGGTATGTTTTATTAATAAAAGAGGCCGAATAATTTAATCCTATGACTGATACTTGAATCTTAAATGAGAAGCCGTCGGACGTGCATCCGAACGATAATGCGCGTGCATTAATGAAAGTTCTGTTTTGTTGGTCAAGGTGCGCTTGTCTTGTTTGATATTTATGTACATCAGATGTTTGTTATTGAAATATGTTGTAATTTTCGTTGTGCATCAGATTGGAATAAATTAGTATTAGTCGGCTTCAAGTTCAAATTTTAATGAATTGGTAAAAAGTCATCTCTTAGACTTCCGCTGCCTCTGCTACTTAGTTGTGACTCAGATTATGATGGCAAGATAATAATTTTATAAATCTTGTTTTGTGTCTTTTATTTTTTGTACGTACAAGCAAGTACTGCTATTTTTATGTCACTCGAGATCGATTTTCTCCTTCATAATACCATTAAAGGTACTTGCAATCCCTCTTTGAAGGCGAAAAAAATTGGTAGTCGACTAGATTTGAAAAAATAAAAATAAAAATTCCCTTACCACCCTTATGAGCGGAGAACTCCAGATACGTATTTCGGCAACGAAGTTGCCAGCCTCAGCAGAATCTACAAAGGAAGATAATGTTAGTCGTAGCATCAAGGTGGTAAGGGAATTTTAATTTCTATTTTTACTAGCTTAAGCCACCATCCTATTATTTTATAGAGTAGATTTGAAAAGAAGCAGAACCATAATAATTCATCTTGAACAATGCGTATGAATGAGGAGTTTAAATAAGTAAAATAATTGTAAATATTAATATTATTGGTATTAAACAGGGATTAGTAGAGAGTGGCTAAATTGGGGGAGCAATATAGCAATTGCTATTTAAATATGGAAGAATACATTTTTTATTTACATAATAGTAATATAACAGCATACAGTTGCAAAATACGAAATCACAACATTCCGTACGAGCGAGCCTGCTATAGTCAGCTACACGGAAAAAAGTTCTGGTAAAATCACAGAGACTTTACTTCAACCAGTATGTAAATTTTACAGAGTCTATTATGCATTTTAACTTTTACTTCTTCGGTGTGACAAAATTACAGGTAACTCCTAAAAATACCTGTAAATGGGAATAATACATGAGAAAATGTAAAATAAATACCATATTGGTACTGTATTTTTAATAAATTTATTATTATTACTGCAAATATTGCCAAATTTACAATAGGAATGTGAAATAACAACTATTTTGTATGTCTCGTCCAATCAGAATGTATCAAAGCAGTTGCAAGTGTTCACTGGTTATTCCCCTCGCAGTGACTCACAAGCGGTGTCCAAATATATGTGTTTCTTTGCTGTTGCTTGCAATTCATTGAAATATAAAAGAAGGTAAGTAATTTTGTACATTATATTGTCATTATTGTACTCATGCACTTGTTTAATTGTTCATTTTGTGATATTAAATTAAAATCATTGTCGAAATATTATGATCACCAACGTTTTCATGGTTATACACCGGGCGCTGTATTTATACATTATGCAAACTTGATTTTAAAACTTACAATAAGTATATTTTGCACGTTAAAGAAAACCATGCCAGACAATAATTGTAAATAATGTTGTCTCATAATATTAATTGTTGTAATGTCAAGGAATGCTTTTATAAAACTATACAAAAAGATTTTATTGTCATGTCTACAACCATGTTAAAAATGGTACTAAATTAATGTGCCCCTTTAATGAAACATGTAGATGTGTAGTAGAATTTAATAAGGTATCTTTACTGCAACAGCATAGGTAAATTCAGAAAGCATAACAGAAAAGTTAAACATGCCCAGTCAGTACAGGTTTTAGAGGAGTCTTTACAAGAAACATCCTTAAATGTGTATGACTCTGCGGAGTCCTCTGTGTACTGTGCTTATCACTATACTTATAATCTTATTTATCTATTTAATAGGGACCAGACGATGAATACTTAACAACTTACGTTAAAACCTACTTACCCTGTATTTTGAAAATCAGTAAGTATTAAAATATTAAGTAAATATTAAATTAAATATAAAATTAGCTTATAAATTTTCAGTAAAAGCAACAGAACGGCGATTTCTCATATATATGGAACAAACAAATTCAAGTTTGAACGCAGTCAAAATTGCGTTTGCCTATTATTTTATATTTAATTTAGAATATCCCAAGGAAGTTTCCACAGTACTAGAAATGCAACAAAGGTATTCTTTAAAAATTCATCCAGATAACGGCAGCAGATCCAAAAAACAAAGTAATTCAAAAAAGAAATTTATTTCGTTAGTAAATAAATTAAAAGATTAAATTTTTGAAATACGAGTTGGGCGCCAACTTATATTTCATAATCTATTTCCAGAAATAAAGTATTTTTTTAAACTTCATGAAATAATTTCATATATTTTAATGTTCAAATTGTTGGGTTTGTTTTACTGTTCGTAATAAAATTGTAAGTATATTATGAGTTTGATTTATTTATTAACGATGAGTTAACTTTGAATTGAAATATCAAAGATAATTGGGCGAACCGGAACTTTGCCCTAACCTTCTATATTAACATTCAAGTAAAAACATTAGGTAAAACTACTACTTCTGTGTAAATTTTATCTGTTTTTTTTGCAACTAAAATTTATAGCTAGGGCAGTAAACATGCTCACTGTTTATGTAATTTTACATTGTGATTCTACATACCTCTTCAACTAGCATCGTCACTTGTTACATGTGATTTTGCGAATTGTTTGTAAAATTATAAACAGCATGTGAAATTTACATAATTATTGTTGGTCATAGCACCACAGCCATGAGTATGTAAAATCACATAAAATCTTTTTTCAGTGTAGTGTAATTGGAATTTTTTAGAAATGCCAGAGCTATATTTGACATATACCTACATATTTGAATCTCAAGCTGCATTTGCAATAATTTAAAAACAGAAATTATGTGCATATTCACTTAGTTAATCATGTAAAGATAATTATTGGCTGTCTGCATACCGATGTTTTATTTCGGTTTTTAATTGTATGGCATCCGCCACAGTAGATAATTTGTATAACAAGAACGGAAATTGGTGTTTCTTTGAATTATTTTCATTGATGATTTAACATAGTTTTGGTCGGTATACACGTCCGCCCTACAGAGATCGAACATCTTTATGAAGACGGAATTTATTAATGCATCTGGATATTTCTATTCTGAAACGTTATTTAAACTACTTGCAATTATGTACTTCGACTTTTCCATTAATTAATAGGGAAATAATAATTTTATTTAAAATTAAGTGATTTAATTAGAAAAACTTGCAACTAGTGCTTCTATAAAGGGTATCAAACCTTATCACCTTTTTACATTGCATTGCACAGCTGGCGTTGATGGGCATCAACTTTAGACAAACTGAAACGTCTATTTAGTTCGAGGACTGGCAGATGAAATTAAGGAGGAAGTGTCTAATACGTTACAAGACATGTACACGTATTCTCCCGATGGTAGCGGGTCAAGGTGTTCGTCGATTGCTGTAAATATTAATAGATTTATTACTTTTTCATATTTCATGAATATAAATTAGTATTTAATATATTTCCGTTGTAATTAGAGATGAACTTAATGATACATGGCAGAGAGCAAATACATAGGAATTTAGTGTCTATTTATTTTAAAAGCTATTTGTCATGTCAAATCGACAAGGTGATTTTTTTTCTTTTAATTTTTTTCAGCTTAGTTTGTTGAATTAGTATGGAAGGAATTTATTTTCAATGTATTTTAATTTCCATTTATATCACAATATATTTAGGGAAAATAGAAATGGATAAACTTTTTGTTTTGGAGTGTGTAGGTAAATAAAATAAAACCTTTTCGAAGTACATATATTCACACATGACGTTTCAATAGTATTTACTTATGAGATTCAAGTTATTGATTATTAAATAGCATGCTCTACAAAAAGAACTATTGAAACACTGTTACTGGATATAGTTTGTCTAAAGATATAAGGATTTTCCGGTTTAGGGCATATCTGTCAATATTTATAGCAAAAAATGTTAAATGCCGGGTTCGAAGACAAGAAGAATACAATACTATAAGTGAAGGTAAGTAAGAATCCTTGAGTGACCAAAAAAAATCTTTTAAAAGCATTTTGAGCTGTATGACAAAAGCGTTTGAACGAATTGGGATTAGCTATTTTACAATATTTTCTAGTGAAAAATTTGATAATGTAACAAAAACACATTAAGTTTACACCTGAAAACATACTGTATGCTAAATAACGTTCCTAACTTTTTTTAACAGAAACTGTGCATTCTCCCAACGTTTATGTTCCTTTTCTGACCGTGCCATATCGATTAGTTTATTTCCAAATTTTTCGAGAACCACTAGACCGGCAAGTGTTCCTAAAAGAAAAGAGGATATACAGTACTGATACATTGCTGTTATTTTTACCTTCACTAAATCATTGACTTTTTTGAAGGAGTTCACTCTCAAGTAAACTTGACTTCATTGGTTACTGCTAATAATGAGGGCCACAGTTCCGAATTTACTTTTATCAATTTTAGGTATTATTCAAGTTTGTAATATGGGCAATCGTTTTTTTAAAATATGTATTAACGATCTGAAATTATTGATACGAAGAAAAACTTATCTCGCCGATTGTTTCTCAATTTTTTATTCGAAAATTCAAGCTAGAGTTCTGTTCACTGTCTTCTTCTACAATATCAAACTGCTTATTTACTTGTCTTGTCAAGTGAACTGCAAATAAGCTCTGCGTGGATATTTCGATGTAAGTAAGGTGCCGTCTCGTTGTCTTCTAACGTCAATGTTCGGCGGTTTAATTATAGTGTTAGCCGAGCTATCATAACTCGATGGGAGACTGGCAAAGATCCTGGGATTATCTTTGCTAATAACTTTTTCCCGGATAGTTAACTTATACAGGTAGATCCAGAGTTCCCGAGAACCACATGAGTAAAAATGTAGCCAACTTAAACTGTATCACTTGCTAACATTGCTTATGTTACTAACTTGGATTTGATGTTCTGAATTACAGAAAGAAACCAGCGGCGTAGCTTTATTTCATTTATACTAAGGTGACAATTTATGAAATAAATTAGAATTGTAGACATTTATTGCAATGTATTTACGGAACACACAAAAAATCAAAGCAATTGAAAACTTTGTTTTTAAAAACATGAATTATTGTTTTATAACATGCATTCAAAATCCAGGCTTTCGTTTAAAAAACAAAGTTGCATTCATACGATCATACTATTGAGGATTTTCTGTGTCTTTATTTCCATTTCAAATAGCTTTTAAATTTAATTATTTCTGTTTTCTAACATTAAATATTAATAAAATATAATCCAAAGAAAAATAAACTTAAAAAGAATGCTGATGATTCATTTCTCGTCGATTACTAGAGAGCACAGCCACTTCAATTTCCCAAGCGGAAATTGTACTTATCGAATTTGTGATTCTCTCAATAATATTTTCAGGTGTAGTTGGCTTTTTATGAATAAAAGTCAAGTATTGTAAGATCCGCAGGTCTAGAAGACAATTGAAATAAACTTCCCCTTCCGATCCATCGATTGAGAAACTGTTCATTTAAATGCGCTTGAACCTTTTGCGAAAAGTGGGCGAAAAGTGATGTTGATGCCACATATTAGGTCCAATAATGTTGTTTTCCAAGATACCGCATCACACGTTCACCCTCCGCTGATGTTGATTGCCAACCTACTTTGATAGTGGCTTCACTAATAGTGTAAATTATATAAATTAAATTTGCCTGGATTTTTAAAGGTTGCCTCATCAGTCGATAATATTTTAGACAAGAATTCCTATTTTTCAGCATCATTTGCACTAGCATATCTTGTAGATATGGATGTAACTTTTGGTGCTCTAAAATGTTTTCAATTCACTATCCTATTAAGCCAAGATCCCTCACCATTTTCCTGATGCTTAAATGCGGATTGGATTCAACATAAGCTAGCACGGTAAAGATTGCAAGGACTGTGGGGCAGCACAATAAACACACTGTTCGGATTACTCCTCCCGCACAAAGTATTAATTAATTCGGGACGACATGTGTTTCGGGAATACGTGGATTCCCGAAACACGTGTCGTCCAGATTTAATTAATACTTTGTGCGGTAGGAGTAATCCGAACAGTGTGTTTATAAGCTAGCACATTGATTACATTCTCCTCGTTTCGGCTTCTGCGAAACTTTTGTTGAAAAGTTATGATGTGAACTTGGCCGGTTTCATATAAACATTTCGCAAGCCAGATAACTACTCTACGGGAATATTGTTCCCGTTCTTATAATTCAGGGCATGTTCTCGTGAAGCTATAACTGCATTTTCAAAACATTTAACAAACTTAATAATGCCCGTTCAAAATGGCTTAATATTACAAAATTTTACAACGCACATAATTAAAAGTCACGCTAATATTTTCACATTTCTTTCTATATCGGGGCCCACCTTGGGATTCTTATATTAATTATATTGGGTAACAGGAGGCTTGGTGTGATATCGTTTTCTTGATATACTTATTTATTTCCTATTTCTTATTTGTGTATACCCATTTAATGAAATTAAAATGAATGTTTTACTAGGTAATTTAAAAACATTAAATATCCCTTAAAAAGGAAATCAATATATGCAACGAATTAAAAAATTGATGAATAAGTTGATACTCCGAATTAATAATGAAATAAATGAATTTATGGAACTGTACAATGGAAATTTAATTAAAAGCAAACCTAAATTGTTTAGTAGTATTAGTAGTCCTAGTATTTGAGTAGTATATTATATTAGTAATGAAAATTTTAAGAAAACAACAAATACGTGCATAGAAATAGCGACCTATGATGTTTCTATGGGCAACTACACGATCCCCTCCGACATACGGTTCACTTCTTTGTAAAATTCTAATTGTAATGAGCGTAAAAACATTAAAAATTTTAGGTAAACTGAAATTATGACTGGCTTTCTGCGCAGACATTCCTCCTTCCACCCTATCCCTCTTAGGGGATTACGTTGAAAAGTCTTATGTGAAAACTGTGTAAAATCCTATGAGTATTTTACTGAAATTCTCTTTGTCACCTTTATTACCAAGACTTTTGTCGCAAGGTTGTAAGATGAATGGTTAAGATAAATATATAGTGTGGCCGACTATAACCGGACAGCATGCATAATCAATTATATTAACGTTTCTTGTTGACACAGTTTGTAACAGTTAATAAATTGTAGTTGTTCTGTGATATAAAGATACTATTAAGTCCACCTAAAGACCTCTTCGTCAGCTTATTCTTTCTGATAGGTATTTGTATGATTCAATGTAGATAAGCAGTTATGTTTACTCCTGTAGGGAAAATATGCATTCTGAATACAAATTCTTTAATCTTTTATATATTACATACATACTTCTAGTGGTGATTATAAAATCAAGCTAATGTTAAACGTTTTAGATATGTACTTTTTCTTCAATTCTCAAAATGAATAAAGACATCCCAACTAGCACCAAAGTAACTGAAACCGAGACGGGAACCTATTTGAAGTAGCTTAGACGTAATCGTGACTAT
>JARFOC010106645.1:0-12016 GCA_031763485.1 Osmoderma eremita | reverse complement strand
AAGACAACTAAGAACAATAGAAGAACACTATGCGAATAAGGAGATAAAGAACTTTTACCAAGAAATTAGGAAATCAAAGCAAATTGTTAACACTAAAACAATCTACTGCAGAACCGAGGAGAGACAAGTTCTCGGAGGGACTGCAGAAAAATTAAACAGATGGGTAAAATACTTCGAGCAATTGTTAAACAGTGAGGAGGAAAACAAACATGACCACCACTTCAGCAATATAGTAATTAGCAGGAGCAATTGGAAAAACCAACTGAGCAGGAAATACGCACAGTTATTAAAGAACTGAAAAATAACAGGAGTGCAGGAGAAAACGGAATCCCAGCAGAAATCGTAAAATGGGAAGGGAATACGCTTCAGAAAAGTATACATGAGTTAATATTGAAGGTATGGAAACAAGAGAAAATGCCAGAAAAATGGACCGGTGCTGTTATATGCCCGGTATTCAAAAAGGGGGACAAAACACGTGAAAATTATAGAGGGATTGCTTTACTAGATGTTATATTACGGCCACGGCTCGACTCAGGTTGTAAAAATGAGTAACTGGAAGTCAAATTCTGGGGTAATAATAGGCGGTCGGCTCGTAGCGCTTGCCACGTTACAGTCCTAGTGTACCGAAAATGCTAATAACCATGGCAGACCACACCCTGCCTTTCCCTAAGAGCCAAGAGGCTTTTTAAAAGGGGACTATTATTATTATTATTATATTTAGTGACATTGTCCATGCTCTTCTGGCCTGTCATTGTTTATATTTAACAATTTCAACATTAATTTGCTCCTGGAATTTATTATTTCGATTCGTACAATGATAAACGCGTTTACAGTAAAAAATGACGTTGTGTTGTGTTAAATTTAATTCAAATTTCGCGCGTTTCTCACGCCGTCCAAAGGTGGGGGAAGAATATATACAATAGCCGTGCGTTAGAAAGAAGTGGTGAATTTTTTAGTATCTTTGATATGATGGAAACAGACTGACATGCTGATAGCGGTATTCATGTAATATATATAATCTAAGAGCTACATATATATTTTTACATGCCTTGTTTATATTTAATTAGTGAGAAATGTTACCGATATCAGAAACAACAACAAAAAATGAAGGATAATCATTTGAGTATTTTCCTTTGCAATTTAAAAGAAATAATAAATTACACCTTTATGAAAATTGACTCTTTATTCACGCATATTGTATTCATATTATATATACTTTACTTACGTTAAAAGTGCACATAATATCTCCGGTTTCTGTAAATAAAACAGCTTTATCGAATTTCTTATCGTCTATTTGTTCCTATTGCTCGCCAATGTTGTTATATATGTACGTAAGTATATTGTAAACATTTGCCTTTGAACGATTGTTCCTCGATGTCGGAATATTGCGATACATACACATATAATAATTCTCGTTGATTGAAACCAATTGATTCTAATCAAGGAGGGAGGAGAAAAAAGATTTTCGGAGCCATTCGACATTAAAACTACCTTTCGCCATAGTTAAATTCAGTTCCGTCAGTCGACGGGTAGAATCGATTCGGCAATGACTTTTCGCCAAATTACCTATCTGTTCTTCGCAGTAGGCCTAGCAGTGGTAGACTGCGAGATAGCCACCTTTGATTTGGGAGGCCAATGGAGTTTGCGAGACGTGAACGGAAGTAAGTATGGGATTTCTTATTTTAATAAAGGCGCATGATAATGATCTGAAAATTCCAAATTTCAGCTTACTATCTTAGAGCTACCGTACCTGGAGGAATATACAGTGATCTTATGGATAATGGCGTGATTGGAGACGTTTTTTATGGGTATAATGACGTTCGGACAAGATGGGTGTCGAAGAGGAATTGGACTTATTCTACCGAGTTCATCGGTATGTACGATTTCCTTATTAAAAAAAAGAACAATATAGGTGTTTTTTTCTCGAAGAATCCGTCGATTTTTGATTTTAGTTGCCGTTTTTCTGATGATTATTTCATCAATGCAGGGTGACCCAAAACATGTTATGACAGCTCACTTATTGCTTTTAATGGAAACACCTTTTTTAATTTCATTTTTAAATTCTATGTCAAATTCTGAACATATGCAAGACAAAATAAAAATTATTTTATCAAATGTAGGAAATGACCTCCACAAACTTCCTGGCAGTATCCGAGACGATATTGAAATTCCTGCAAAACGTTATTAACCAGGTCAGGTTCTATCAATCTCATTTCGCCTCTTATCCTATTCTTTAAGTCTTCGTTTGGTCTGTTACTTAGACCTTACACTTACGATAACCCCACAGAAAATAATCTAAAGAGGTGAAATCTGAAGATCTGGCCGGCCACTCAATTGGACCCCGTCGACCAATCCATCGTTCAGGGAAAATCGTATTGAGGCACTCACGCACAGGACGACTGTAATGAGCCGGAGCTCCATCTTGCTGATACCATAAGAACTCGTTTGGTGTGTCAGGATTATCTGGATCGGGGTATATGGCAAGACATGGTACTACGTCATCTTCTAAAAAATTCTAAATATTTGTCGCCGTTTAAGTTCCCACCAAAGAAAGCCTCGATGTCTGGATTTCAACAATGCCGGCCCAAATATTAACTTTTTCAGGATATCGGTTGCGACATTCCACTATTCAGCGGGGATTTTCAGTATCCCAATACCGACAGTTTTGCTTATTTACACCTCCATTGAGACAAAATGTTGCCTCATCCGAAAATACAATTCGTTTTGAAAACTGTGGATCATTATTGCACAAACTCATGAGTATCTCGCAAAATACAAGTCGTCTGTCGTGGTCATCTTCATTTAGTTCATGAACCAACTGTACTTTATAAGGATGACATTTATTTTCCTTTAAATACTTTTGTAGGTTAGGTATAGGATACGGTGGCTTAAAATAAATTTAAGTTAAAAATACCCCTTACCACCTTGTTGAGTAAAGAACTCTGAATACGTATTTCGGCAACTTCCTTTGTGGTTTTCTGCTGAGGTTGGCAACTTAGTTGCCGCAATACGTATTCAGAGTTCTTTACTCAACAAGGTGGTAAGGGGTATTTTTAACTTAAATTTAAATACTTTAGGACGAATGTCTGGCAGATCTGATTTCCCAAAGGAATACTGCGTCTAGGCTTATGGTGGTCTTCTTGCACAGCCAGTAATACATTTAGCTGTTTATCTTTTGATACAGTAAACCGACCCTGACGTGACCTAAATTACGATATTTTTTGTTCTATCTCTCTGACAGTAAATTGACATATTGGCTCTGTGTGAGGATACTTGGCATTAGACATTTCGCAAACTTTCTTTTGGGTGCGCATCCTATCCCCACATCCAATCACCATCAGTATCTCTATTCGCACTCTTTCATTGAGACGTACCATTAAAAAAACTTATCGTAATAAGTTTTGCTAAGATAAAGTGACTTAAGATATGAGTCAACTGTCACTGTCAACAGTATGACTCAATGAAAGGTTTCATTTACATAATTTAAGTGTTTAAGTTTGCTTGAATTTTTTAGGCTTCCACAATTTTTCTCGGAAACAGTTGAACAGTTGTCTGAACATATTTTATGTATCACATGCTATACCGGGCATGTGATACATAAAATATGTTCAGAATTTGATCTAGAATTTAAAAATGAAATACAAGAGGTATTTCCATTAAAAAAAAAAAGTGAGCTGTCATAACATGTTTTTGGGTCAGCCTATATACATGAAATAATCAGTTATATCACAAGAGCATAGAAAATAATCGATTATACTTCCGAATTACGAGACGTATTTTGCGACGTATTTTGGATATACGTTGAGTGATGAGGTTAGTATTAAGATTATTTTCGTTTGCTCGAGTGGTATCCGTTACGATTATATAATGAATAGACCGATAATAGTTTTTATACTTATCATAATTTTTTTCTATTTTGATTCACGTTTGTTAATAAATACAAAACTTTGTTATGACAGTTACTAAATCATGGCTCTAGATTTAAATTATTATTCATTATTTTTGTTTGGTTGCGCCTACCGAAAAACCGAAGTGATTAAACTACGTCGTCAAGGAAGGAACACCTGAATTTTAAATAAATTTATTCCAACCTTTACGTGCTCACTGTATAAATACCCACTGGACGGAATTGAAAATATATATCTGAACTTGTTTTATCAAGGTATTGTTAGCAATAAGAATTTAAATTTAATAAAGAAATAATTTAATTAAACGTCAGCTTCTTCAAGGTTCTGCTGAATTCTTGAAATACACAGTGTAGCTATTAGCGTTAAAATATCAGTTGGTATTGTATTTGTATTCTCAATCCTAATACATACAATCGAATATTATGACAGAAACTTGTTTCAAGTCTGTACCGTTTTAAATCGCATAAATTTAAATCTATTTGATCGTCCGACATAGTCATACATCATGCGTAGTAAATATTCTAACAGTTGTTATTACATATTTAACAATTAACCTTTAAACTGCAAAGCGACCGTGCGGTAGTCTTTAGGTCTCCCACATCTTTTATTGGGCTATTAACAGTGATTGTCGGAAACTCTTTGTCGGCATGGACGGACGTTTGTTGTTGAATGAATGATTGAATACAATTATTTAACATAATGCGTGTATGAATCAAAAGCTAACTGTTGCTGTAGAATACGTGAGTTTCAGAATTTAGCGATGTAGCAAACGTTGGCAACACACATACATATGTATCTATCTATTCATTTGACAATTCATTAATTGTCATTAATTAATTTTTGTTTGAAACAACGAAGCGTATTTTTATGGAACGTTGGAACATCGTTCCATAAAAATACGCTCATCAAAGCATCAGAGAAAATATATGGTTGTTAGATGTAAATCTAGTGGGGGATACGTATGGTATAAATCAGATGTGAAAGTGTCAGAGTATTTACAACTGACTAATCATTTCATCCACACACACTGTTAGGGTTCTACTAGTTTGCAGAACGATTTTCCGGAGAGAGAACACAAAAGAGGCATTTGGTAGTTTTTTTTAAATAGTTTATTTTCAAACTAAATAATCATACAGACAAATGTATAAATGTAAAAATAAATGTGTATATTTCACACTTAATCCCAATTCATATTTAAGTCTTTCAGTAGGACATTTTGTCTATGTGCACATTTGATGTATACGTCCGTATAACACCGTATACGCGCTGTGGGGCTGTTGAACCTGATATCTGAAGTTGGCTGGGCGCAACCACCGGATACCTCTCCAACTTGTCTTCATACCCAGCCCTTATATATGCGCTCGGTTTTGGTTCCGCGGTTGGTGCACTGGCGCGGTAGCAGGTAGGCAGCAAGCGGGCGCACGGTTCGGCAAGCGGTTGTAGCCCGTCAAGTGGCCAGGGTACGAACGGGTCTCCGGTCTGGCTGGGTGCTGTCTGGCTTTTTCGGCGCGCACAAAACACTCCTTAACACACACCCCAAAAATGATTTCAAATTGATGTTGAATAATTTTATGTAGCTAATTGTAGATCTTCGCTTGATGCTGTTCTTTGGTACTCAAACACCGTTTTTAAAAAAAAATCGGAGTAGTGAATTTACTTCAACGTGTGAGGTGGTTCAATCACGTTGGAAGCAGTCACAGTGTGAATAAGACAGAAATTTCCTATTGCAATAGGGAATTACTCCATCCATTTCCGATTTTGAAACAATATATAACATGAAATATATAACTGCGAAAATCACTTTGCAAAAATTTTGAAAAATTAAAGAAAAATTGATAGTTTATTTAGTACTAATCGTATTTTAAGAAAACTATTTAATGTTTAAGAGGTACTAAGAAAATTATGTCAAATAAACTATCATAAAATTCCCTAGTTTAGAGGATTTTTATGTTAAACAGATAACAAGAGGGAGTAATAGTCATGCAATAGTTGCTGTCTTGCTTTGATGTCATTGTATAGTTATTTTTCTTTGTTATATTAATTGAGCGTTGTTTGATATGTTTTTATAAAGATATAACTGACATAATTGTCAAAAATTGAACATGTAATCATATTCAATTTTTGATTTTTAAGACAAAATTGCGTTTACAATCGTTACCGCCAATTCCTCAGTCGTCAACTTAAAATTTTTGGTGACGTTTTTTTTTGTCCATTTCTCAAAGGGGGCATTTATAGGTAATTTAAAATATAGAAAAGTATGACGTCAGAAATAATTTTTTTATCCGTTTGATACTCTTTTTTCGCCATCATTATAATACATATAAGCTTTTCAATTACTTTTCCATTTATTTCCTTTTTGTTTGCTTACAGTTGGTGAGAGTTTTTGCAATCACGAAGTAATAAATGTTGTATTTGAAGGTGTCGATACTTTTTCCCAAATTTATTTAAACGGAGCGTTTATTGGCAGTACCGAAAATATGTTTGTGCAGTATATTTTCAATGTTAAATCACTATTAAAGGTAAGACAAATTCTTTGTTTTTCAAGTATCTGTATTCCATCGAAAATATAGTCTATTCGTTGCAAATTCTATTGGACGTTTCAAATCTATTCTCCATTTACAGTATATTTTCTATTGAATTAAATAATGATTTTAAATAAGTTACTCATCAATATACGAGGTATGTAAATTAAGTAATGAGACTGGCAACGTAGTGTTTGATATGGCAACACGGGAAGCATGGGACATGGAGGGGCGACAAGTGGACATTGTAATACGCGTTTAGTGCAAGTTTGAACTCGATCAAGTCATTTGATTGTCCGTTGTCGTTTTTTCCATGAACCTGGTCTTCGTAGTGCGTTCTACAAACGAGAGACATTAATTTCGAGCAACGGTGTGCTATCAGGTTTGGGCAAAGCGCAACAGAAGCTTTTGCAAAACTTCAGCAGACCTACGGAGACAGTGTTTTGTCAAAAGCCCAGGTTTTTGGGTGGTTTAAGGCATTTTCAGAATGAAGAGAGTCAATGGGAGATGAGCCACGCAGCGGAAGGCCTTCAACTGCGAGAACCGATGGCAAAGTCGACAAAATCCGCCATCTTGTGCGTTCAGATCGTCGGTTGACGGTCAGAATGATCGGGAAACAGTTGAATATGTCTCACACCACCGTTCATCAAGTTTTGACCAATGAATTGGGAATGAGAAAGATCTGCTCGAAAATTGTTACAAAAAACCTTTCGCAGGAACAAAAGGACATTAGGAGAGGAAGGTGCTTTGACTTTTTGGAATCGATTGAAAATAATGAATTTTTTTGGATTGTGTCATTACTGGCGATGAGAGTTGGGTGTTCGATTATGGCGCGGAAACAAAACACCGGAGCTTGGAATGGCACACTTCAGGCTCTCCAAAGCTCAAGAAAACGAGAATGAGCAAATCAAAGATCAATAGCATGCTGATTTGTTTCTTTGATAGTCAGGGAATCGCTCACAAAGAGTTCGTGCCTCATGGTCAGACAGTTAATCAACATTTTTACCGAGAGGAATCTCGAAAGACTCTGAAAAAGGGTCATGCGTGTGAGACCAAACGTCAAGAACGATTGGATCCCGCATCATGACAATACGCTTTGTCACACAACAATTTCCATAAACGGTTTTCTGGCCAGTGAAAATATTTCTGTGGCTCCTCAGCCTCCTTATTCACCTGACTTGAGTCCTTGTGACTCAAGTTCCTCTTCCCAAAATTGAAAATTCATCTGAAGGGACATCATTTTGGGACACTCGAAAACATTCAAACAGCTGTAACCGACCGGCTAAAGGCGCACAGCACTGCTATGAGGAATGGAAAAACCGTCTCCAACGCTGTGTGGCTTCCCAAGGGAGTTATTTTGAGGGAGACATTGTTCAATTGTAATTATATTCAAATAAAAATATTTAAAAATCCCATTACTTAATTTACACACCTCGTAGCCACTACAGAATGAAAAATATCATTTGCAACAAAAAAATTAGCTTTGGAAGATTTAGCATCGATTGACACTGGTCTTAAAAGCCTAGAAATTTTCTATTATTGTTATTATTCTCTTTTATTCGTTGTAATAATATAATATAGGTTGGCCTAAACACTTTGGAAGTACAATTTCTCTCAGCAGTAGAGAAAGCTCGCCTCCTCTATGACCTACAGTCTCTACATTACGAAGTACCACCAAGTTGTGTTCCCATAAATTACAACGGTGAATGCCATGCCAATCATGTGAGAAAGATGCAAGCTTCCTTCTCTTGGGATTGGGGTCCGGCGTTTCCATCAGTTGGAATATGGTAAGTTCTTTTTAATACAGGCATTCCTCCTGCTAACGGTATAAAAATGGTTTCTACAATTTAGTTATACTCCTGGATGGCGCACAGTGGTCCAGGGCGATTTTTATTATTTATCGACAAGTAGCTATAAGTTCATCTTTAGCATACATAACCCTTGTAGTCTATATAAGCCTCTTTCAGCTGCTACTTTTTGCTACTTCCTGAGAAAATACTAATTAAATAATTGAATTTCATACTTTGTAAATCAATTTTAAACAAAGATTATGTATAAAAGATGTATTAAATAATACAAATAAAGTTTAAATAGTAAAACAGTTATTATGGGCAATAGAAATTGAAGAAAAATATTTTTTTGTAATTTTTTGAATTAATGCCTTATATTTTCGCTCATGATTACCGCCTGATTTTCGGCTCAATGTATTTTTCTTTTATATGGATGAAATCCTTTATAGTTGATTACATTTTCTTGAAAAAATCGTTTCAAAATGCCTATTGTACAAGAAGTTACAGTTTTTGATCGCGAACATGCTATTCTGGATCACTGTGTGGCGTTCTAAGTCATTGGCCGTTAGATGGGGATAGCCTGTATCTTAATATGATTTACATATTTTATTTTTCTCAGGAAATCGCTAAGGTTGGAAGCTTACGATCTCACCAGTATACGCTACGTTACCGTGGACATCAGGGAAAACAACTTCACGGAATCCTGGAGCTTAACACCCACGGTCTACTTATCCCCGCCAGCTCAAAGCGTCCAAGTTTTGAGGGGAAAATTGATCATTTCCTTGCAGACGGATTTCGCAAAGGTGCAGCAAGCGTTTCCTGTCAAAATTGTCGCCAATGTGGACGGGGAATTCTCCTTTTCAAGGTCATTCTCGATCGCCAAAGTAAATGGTTAAGATGCATGTCTTGTCCAGCATATTTTTAAAAGAGATTCATCTTTTGTTACCAGTCGCAAGTGAGTTTGTGGTGGCCGAATGGATACGGTCGACCCAATCGTTACTATATGAAGGTCATTTTCGCTGGAGATAACGGTGAAGTTAGTATCAAGCGGTTGAAGATCGGTTTCAGGGTGGTGAATTTGGTGCAAGATAGATTACGAGGTAAGTTTATGAAAATAATAAAAATAAACATTAAAAATTCCCTTACCACCTTGATGAGTGAAGAACTCTAGGTACGTATTTAGGCAACTAAGTTGCCATCCTCAGCAGAATCTACGAAGAAAGATAATGTTAGACGTAGCATGTGGTGAAGATATGCACCACACAGAACACCACTTGAATACGTCTTACAGTCTATGTCTATACATACTACCAAATCGTTCTTGTTCATTAAGCGTACTTCGTCATACTAACTGAACCGTAACAATCCATTTAATAATCATATTTCTATCGTCTAACAGGGCGGGTCAAATTAAGTACAATGAATAAAAATTGTTACGATAAAAGACAAGCAACATATTGTGGATTATGGGCATAATAAGGATAAACAAATACAACGATGTAATTAGCATAAACATGAATTTCTAAATCAATAACACCACAATTATGAATATTATATTCCCTATCAATTTCTTTGCCGTACAATTTATTCTAAGAGTTCATATAAACTAGAATGCGGGATGGGGCCTTTATCAGAATTCATAAGTTTGTTAATCGTATAAATATAAATAATCACGTAACTATTCAATTCTCTAAGAATTCCACTAACCTAAGATTGTCCGTTGACATGCCGTGACCTGTTTCTGTAATATGCTGGGCAACACTAAACTTCTGGTGTACCTCCTCTTGGCGGTAGAAGTTGGCTGCGTGATCGGGAATTGCCATAAATGCCAACAAATAGACGAACAGCCTCAAGTCGCTCTAATACCTCCCGAACGGAAGGAGAGAGAAGTGAGAGTTTGTTCGTTGGTTGAAGTTGGCGGATCTTGCTCTAGCCGGCAAATTGCAGACGAAATCGATGTCAGTAGAAATAGCGGAACGTATTCTGAAACGCAACCAATATAAAAGTTATAAAGTTCAAAAGTGGCAGGAGATTTTTCCCGAGGACAATTTTGCAAGAATGGAGTTTTGTGCATCCGTGGTGGAAAGGGCAAACGAAGACGAATAATTTATTAAAAAATATTCTGTTTTCCACCGACTTCTCCTTTCCACGTCATGGCAAGCATAATCCCTCAACCGTGCAATAGTTTTCTCGAAAAATCAATATCTGGTCTGTATTGTAAGAACTCAGTACCCTAAAAAATTTAACGTTTGGAAGGGTATATTGGGTGATAACACTATAGGACGATTTGTTCTCGACGGCAATTTGAATGGAATGAAATCCTTGGATTTGCTGCGAACGCAAATTATTCCCGCTGTCCGTCAACTTAACCCCGATTTTGATGCAATTTGGTTCATGCAAGACGATTGTTACGCGCATAACACCAGATTAGTAATGAAGTTTTAGAAAACATATTAAGTTGAAACCGAACATTGATAAATGCGGTTTTGGGAGTTACACTAGGAGAATAAGCGGAATCAACTCTAGCTATTTCATTGATGGGGTGTCGCTATCCATCAGCGACACTGTGAAGGACTCGGGAAATACGTTTGGCAGCAAACTTAACTTTGTTAAGCATATTTTTGAGGCAGGTCAATCAGCCATCAGATCCTTGGGCTTTATAATACGCACGTGTCAGTACTTTAACCTGGACGCTGTTAAATCCTTGTATTACTTTTTCATGGTAGCCAAACTTGAATATGGATTATCGGTGTGGTATACAATTTATGCCTCTCACAGTGCCGTTATTGAGAGAGTCCAACGAAGATTCTTAAAATACTTATCCTTCAAAATGGATGGAGTTTACCCTGACCGTGGTACAGATTACGAACATCTACTAGAACGGCATGGATTTGAATTTTTACAATCAAAAAAGTGTAAAGCAAGTGGCTTGTTTGTACACAATCTGATAAGTAATAGAATCGACTGCCCGCATCTTCTTGGGAAAATAGGTTTTGTGGTACCTCGGCTGGCTTCAAGAACATGCCAAACTTTTGGTCTCCCCACTGGGCGAACAAATATTTTGTTCCGAGCTCCCATCGCTCACTCGTCGAGGAATGCCAACACTATTTTCAGAGACGTCTTCAATTCGGAGCTGCTCTAAATTTAAATTTATTACAAGTTATATACTTTCCGCGGCAGCAGATATGGTTACATTAACTTAATTCATTTCACTTACTTTATATATAATATATCTCTATGTTATTTATGTTTTTACTAGTTCGTGAATTGTTGTTGGTTTTTTGTTTTGTTCTATAACGGCCTTTTTGGCGTTCTCTGTTGGACCAAATATAAGTACATTCTATTATTATTGTTATTAAAACACCTTTCCTAATGGTATTATTGGCGGGAAGGGTACGATAAACTGGCCACCTCGATCACCCGACCTCAATCCCTGCGATTTTTTTTTCTGTGGGGTTATGTCAAACAAAATCTTTGCAACAATAGCGAGCCTGCAACAGTTGCAAGTAGAACTGTTGAGAATTTTTTCGACAATAACCCCTAGAAATCTCGAGTCAGTGAGGCGGGAGTTTTACGATAGACTCAGCTATTGTTTGTCCGCGGATGGGGGTATTTTCGAACCCTCCATAAAGTAACATTGTTAGAATTTCAATTTATTTTTATAATTGTAGAGTTTATTTTTCCGTTGTTTAATTTTACAAGAATCGGCTATTCGGCTGTTCGACTTGATAATGGGAATCCACGTATTCCCGAAACACGTGTCATCCCGAATTAATTAATACTTGTGCGGGAGGAG
>JARFOC010106625.1:0-12018 GCA_031763485.1 Osmoderma eremita | reverse complement strand
ACAAAAATAGCAATCGGTAATATAATCTGATGGTTCCCTCCAAATCATAGGAATAGCAAAAGGCATATGTCGTTTACGTTTTGCCCATGCTGTAAAAAGTCTGGCAAATACGGGGAGCCCAGCTTTTGTCTTAATCACCTACCTTACACTTGAAATACTGCTCACAGCACCTTTTACGGAGAGGCGTGAAAGGCCGTTTTTGTTTGATGTCAATTCGCCACAAATGTAGCAAAAAGAGTTCGAGTGGTTTACACATTTCCTTGGCATTCTTACAGGTAATCAAATATTAGCGGATTCACTACAATAGCTTGAACGCACCACAACGCAACTCTTGTGTGCCCTATGTTGTACCATGTTATAAAGGAAAATGTTGTTGCGGTGGTCAACGCAATTTAAGTACACAATTCAAGATTTTACTTCAAGCAAAATTGTTTGAATTCACCTAAATATGAACATCACTTTCACTTTTGTTGACTCAACAAATTCTATTTCTCAGTATTGCAATGTTAAACTACACTAGTTCATATACAAGGCTTTTCTTGTAACGTTACGAGTTGGTATTAACTATAAGTAACCTTAAGCGAAATAGTAGGCAACCACGCGCTATACGTTAACACGTCGTCAGTGTAAAAAAAAACAATTCCTCCTGTCAAATATTTCTTTATTGATTTAGTAATTTATTTCTTCAATATTTATTCACACATCAATCACAAATTAGATACATTTTATTGAAAAGTAGAAAATTTATTTAAATTATGAACAGGTAAAACAAGGATGAAATGGTGGCAATGATAACGTGGTACAAGAAGAAACAATTTAAGACGAGTTAGAGTCATATTTTCAGTCAATTATCCAGAAGACCTATAGCATGCGCGAAAACTATGCTCAATATTTTTAACAAATTCAAAGCAGATTGTTGTGTTCTGAGATTAAAATATGTAAAACTAATCACGTCTTAACAAAACACATCAACCTGAATATCTTAAGTTATGTAAAGGAAGGGTTTGTAGAATCGCTTTAAGATGTGACAAACATTATGAAGTATCACACAATTCGATAAACAAAACCGTGAAATAATTCAATTATAAGCAAGTCATAATGCAAATCATCAAGTGCTTTTCCAGGAAGATAAAATAAACCGAATTTTGCGAAACAATGTTTAATTTGATAAATCAAAACCCAAAATTTTTTTAATAAAACAGCTTTTACTGACGAAGCCACATTTACCTTTGTTTTGTTTGTCTTGATTAACAATTACAATAAAATAATTTCTTCATTCAAAGTTGATATTTTTCACATTATTGAAAACATAACCAAATTCTACTATATCGTAATATTTTAACAGTTTCGTAGATAGATAATAAATGGTGAGGTCAACACTCAGAACTTCCGAGTTGTAACCTACATTTATTCTTTGAAAAATACCAAATTTGCGTGCACAAAACCTGACACGAATGCAGTACCCCCAAAACATCAGCTGATTTGTATGCAAACGATTGCTTTCATGGGAGTTATCTGAAAACTAATGTTTATAATAACATGCAAATACGTAATTTGGACGAACTGAAAGCCGTACATATAGTGCATGTGATGGAATAAACCCAGAATTGACTTGAAAAACATAGAGGTCACTTACTGGGAAATCAGACTTCACCTTTGTTATGCTGTTTTGATTCTCTTAATTAATCGCTAGGATAAAATCATTTCTTCATTCGAAGTTGAAATTTTTCACTTTCTTTGTTAAAAACACAACCAAATTCTTCATAGCTCTGTTTTTCCAACACAAATAATATTTCCGTATCAAATTCCACTATACTTTCGTAATAAATTTTAACAGTTTCGTAGTAATTTTCATGGTATGCTGGAAATTTTTCGTTACAAAAAATTAATATCAGTAGTTCCTTTAAAACTTGCTAGCCAGAGATAATTAATAATAGTCGCGTAATTGCACTGGCCATAGATCCACGGTGACGACTCATTAACGTATAACTGGTTGCTTACTATGTCGCTTAACGTTACCTATAGAAAATACCTATGTGTAACGTTACAAAAAAAATGGTATAATAATGTTAATGTCTTATTGTTGGTATATAATCCAGATACAAAAGTAAATAGAGAACTTACTCTCCACATTCCTAAACATGAACTCACCAAGAAAGTAATTAAAACAAGTCTACATTTCGCGGAAATACTACAGTAATTGCAACCTATAAGTTTGCTTGGCACAATGTACTAGAATACGGGATGACTTCCAACAGAACGAATTTATTGAAGGATGTATATGTTTGTTCTTATTAAACATTGAATATCCTGGATATTTCTTTCCACGTTAGTTTGCGATATTTAGAATTTACTTAGATGGGCATGTCTTACAAGAAGTGTAACTACTTCCTCTATTAACAGTTTTTCTGCTTCAAGTAATTACAATTGCGTTTACAATTACGTTTTAGCTAGTGATTACTCAATTCAATGTTTCCGTTTTCATTTCTCGGTACTAAAGTCCTGCTTTAAAAAAGTGCGTAACACTTGCGCGATAGTTTAGCTAAGCCCTCGCCAGTAAACAATAAGGATATCTGGTCTGAATTTACAGTTACAACAAGTGAGAATAATTTAGCATTTATACGCGAAACCTAAACAGAACGCAATTTCCGTCAACTTAGTCTCGTATGTTTTATGTGATCCAAGAGAGAGGGAGAGAGAGCGAGAGAGAGAGAGACGGATCGTTGAGACGTTGCCCTCCCTCATCGTTTGACACGCTCTCTTCGATAAGTCAAGCGCACAAAACGACCTTTATGATTATTATTGTACGTTTATACTAACGTATGTACATAAAGTACCTAGTTCTTGTATTGTTGATCTGGCGGTGCATTGCGCTGCCTGGCGTAGCATAATTTATTTAAATAGACGACCTGAATGCGCTTGGTAAATGGTTTCTCCGCCGCTAGCGTGCTTATTGAATTTCATGAGAGCGCTAGGGCGACCGAGTGCCAGGGATTCGATCATTTTACCGAACCATGGTAATAGGCAAGGTGAGGAAAAAATACCCATTTGCTATAAATAAGGGCACAAGTAGAAATACGATATATGTAGGTGGCTACATTACACACAGATGTGCCACGGTTTAGGTATGATTTCTCTCATTAGATCTTTTTCTTTTTCATGACAACACGAAAAATCCGAGACACAAATTTTAATTTGAAGTATATATATATATATAATAAGAATGTGATTGAGGAGCTTTTGGAGGTCACAAGTACATCTGATTTGACTATTTTTTAGGTATTCTGTTTCGAAATCAAAGAAAAAATTAACAAGAACCTGTATCGAAGTAGGTCGGGTGGGAATGCTGAAGTTTATAGATTACTAAAACCTACAAAGAACAATTCTACTAGAAAAAAATAGGGAAAGCTCCTAATGATCCTAACAAAAAAGCTGTCGTCGATGATCATGATAATGAAGAAGATGATAATGAATACCACAGAGGTATAAGAAACGATATAAAAGACCCCATACTTACAGCAGATGATCAGCTATTTACACAAGAAGAAATAGAAGATATTTTATTAAACATGAATCCTAAGAAAGCCACTGATGAAAACGGTATCACAAGTGATATACTATTCAGAACACACGGATTATTTACTACTGAGATATGCCATGGTTTAGATATGTTTTCTCTCCTTAGCTCTTTTTCTTTTTCGTGATAACATGAAAAATCCGTGACGAAAATTTTTATTTGAAGTATGTATATAATAAGAATGTGATTGAGGAGCTTTTGAAGGTCACATCTGATTTTACTATTGCCCATAAAATTTCAAGGGAAAGTCTGAATGTAAAACATGCTGGGAGACAGAAAGTGAAACCTGCTGCAAAACTGTTTTCTCACACAATTTTTATTGCCATTTCAAGATGTGGCATGCACGGCCAGATGCAGTCTGAAAGGAAAAAATCACTTTTGTCCTTCCAAACAGGTATAAATATAAATGTGTTCGTTCTCTTATATATGTACATCTTTATTTTATTCCAGCAATAATAATTACCAACACATCTCTACCACTTCTTTATCAAGATCTTGCGGGAAGATTTGGTACAAAATCTATTTTGACTTACAGACTCAAGCAGGAGTTCCTTGAAAATTTTGCTATCCGAGCCAAAGGAGGTCTTCATAAGCGTCCAGATCCCCTGGAGTTTAAATATCGTCTGCGGTCTTATATATAAGGCAGGAATGAAGGGATCTCTTTCAGCATGTGGTAATGTTGAAGAAGATAATACCGCAGATTTGTCATCTGGTGAAGTAAATTTAAAAGTGTTTTTCGCGCCTTATTCGAGCGGAATTTGAACAACAGAGAGATTCTGATTTAAAATAATTAGATGACATTGCATATGATGGCTTAGAAAATCTTGCTGGTTTCATTTGTAATAAAGTACGTGAACCAGGATGTTACCTTGCAAGTTCTGGTGAGGCGTCTTTTCCTTGGATTGACCACCTGAATGAAGGTGATTTAACTAAACCAACACCAGAATTTATGGTTCAGAAACAACATTTGGAAATTATTTTTAAAAATGGTAATTCAGATGGCATCGTGATTTTAAAAGATTACTTAAAAAAATTATTAATCAAGTCTACAAGCCTTACATGCAGTCAAAAATCTAAAGAATTATTTTTTTAAAGTAGAATTTTTTTCAGAATGAAACACTTAAATAAAGAATTGGCAACTTGTTTATTAAAGAAGAAAAGAAAATTAAAAAAAAACTAAATAAGGGTCGTTGAGTTTTTATATTTTTTAAGACTTTCATATACCTAACCGTTAATTGCCCATGTACATGTACTTTAATAAATTAAATTAAGAAATCTCCTGGAAATATTCCAGAACATAGGTTTCCATAGAAATCATATTGTTTCTTGGAATTTTTCGTATTATTTAATCTGAATTTTTCTATGTTAAGTGTTTTGAGTGAACTTTTATTTATCTCCGAAAATAAATATTAAAAATAATAATTAAAATTCTTCTGTATGTACATTATAATTCATTAACAATACGTCAATAAATATATAAAAATATAAGTTCTATTGTTTTTTATTTGTTGCATTATCAAAAATACATGACTAAAATTTTCTACATGTATTTTGTTATTACTTTGATCTCCTAGAGCAAAATTCTGTTTGATTTATGTACAAATTACCACACCACGTTCGCCGCCACTAGTTACTAACCACATAACGTCATGGGCGAACTTGACCAGAATCGAATCCGCAAGTGTCTTATTTTTACAGTTATTGTATCATGTGTTAAACTACCGAAATTGGTAAGAGAATAAGAGAATATTTACAAAAATATTTTAGATAATACTACCGGATACTATACAACTAAAATAACAGTATGTGTTGTCTATTAAATAAGCGAAGCGGTTGTATGCATACATACACTACAGAATACACCATTTACAAAGCCAAACTATTTCAACAATTCCATTTTAGTGTACGGTTTCTATCTAAGGCCGGCTACCACGTGTCATTAATTATTTTAATTACATCACAATCCGTGCACCGTCGCTTACCTTCCTAGAAATGTTGACGAGGAAAAATCCAATTAAAATAAAGTCAATTTTGTACACGACAACTCCGCTGTGGACGTCATAATGTTAAAATCACCCACACGTCTCATCTTGCCTTAAATTGGATGACTGCCAAAGTCATCTTTTAACTTTTTCCTTACATATATCCAACGACGAACCCAACGACCGAGGGCCGTTGTTTGTGAGATTCCCCGAAGACGACGATAGGAATTATCCGATTATTATTTACCGGAAAGATAACAAAGAAATCAGGTTAATAACATAGTACAGGCACTGTGGCATTAAATTTTCTTGCAAGCCTACAATAAGCATCTTGATTTAACGATAAGCAACGGGGTACCGGACTAATAATTAGGAGATGTTTTATTGAAGTCACGTACGAAATGACGTAAGACAAATACGGTTTTGTATGGGAATTCGAACAAGGAAATTAAATAGTTTCTTTTCCGCAAAATTAAGTACTCGGGTAGGAATTCCTAGAAGCGCATTCAATATCTGTTGGACCAGCGTTATTATTTATTCGATTTAAATTAATGAGTTTTACGGCTTTGTAGTCAATGTGCAACTGTAATTCATTAATTTTCCGTTGGTTAATTAGTTCTATGTTTCTAATCTGAAATATTAATAGTAACATTTTGCTATAAAATCCTATAGATACTTAACAACATCAATGAAAACAAAATTACATGGAGCATAGTCATGCATTTAGCATGTAGGAAACATAGGGAAAACAATAATCCTGTAATAAATTCTCCTTATTTCAATTACTGCATTCCTACATTTTTCAAGTCAGTTGAACAGGTTTTCTATATGCATATCTATGTAATTTCACCGACTGACAAAACACCACGTTTTGTCAGACAACTTTGTGTACAGCTTAATGAAAACTGTCTCCTTCTGTGCTAGAAATGTACCAAAATTGGTGTTAGAACAAGAATTTCGAAAATAATTAAAGAAAGTATTTAATAAAATTAGCAGTAACAAATCCAAATTCATGAATAATCGTGTCCATGCCAAATAGTGTGACTGGACATATAAGGATTGTCGTCATTTGGAAATAACACTGCCAGACTAAGTATTCCGGCTTTGATGCTTTACTAATTGGTTCACTTCCAACGACTACTCGCAGTTCTCACACTGTGGTGATTCTCAAATGTTCTTTTTCTATTTGAAGCTTGTTTATATATCTAGACTTTAAAGCAGCCAACATAGGACAACCAGTTTCTCAAAGTTAGAAGTAAGAAAAGATAGCAGTATCTAAAACGATATTATTTAACATAGGGAATAATTACATGACAGCTGACTACAGAAATTCGCAGCTGAAAGCAAACTTGCTACTCGAACCATCCATCAGTTTTTATTCTATTAAGTGTACTTTCAAATGGATTTATAATCCAATTCGTGTTTCCTGTGTGAAAGTGTTTGATATAAGTACTCAAATTTTCTAAATGATCCTCCACTGTTTCTACTAACATCTTTCTATGGTTCTCTATCGGCGGGCAAGTCTACAGCTCACCCATCGTGGGCAAGATCTTAAGCCAGTTTTCGTTTAAATTGTTATTCCACGGAAAATCTAAATTTTTTAAAAGAAAACCTTAAATTAGACATATCTGCATTATTTCCTCAAAGTTAAAGATTAACTGAATTAAGTATTTCGAATATGGTGAGCTTCATTAGAAGAACTCATAATACTCGTCGTTGAATGCTTCTGCATGCTTGTTACCTAACTAACTCAAGAGCATTGCTATTTTATTTCCAGAATAATTTCTCTTTCTAAACACTACTTCACTGAAAGGCTAGCAATCTCACAAGTTAATGGAGTAGAAGTAAAGAAAGAACCAGCAAGAGGCTGTCCACAAGGTTCGTGCTGTTGTCCGGAATTCTGGCATATTCAGTACGATTCCTTGCTGAATTTAGACTTTACAAATCTAACAAAGGCAATTACTTTTGCCGTTGATGTCTTGAAGCAAGTTTACAATATACAATATCTGGGTATATGTATAGACAGCAAATTTAAATTTGACGAACATGTGAAGTATATAGTGAAAAATGTAATGCACTCATCAACATTTTTGCAAGATCTGCAAAAATTAAGTGGGGCATCAGGTAAGAGGCCTTGAGTACTATTTATAAAGGCGCTGTTGTACCAATTCTATCATATGCTATACCAATATGGAAAATGCTTTACAGCAGAAAGCAAACCAGAGAAAAATTGAAAGAGTACAAAGGCTAATGAATATAAGAATATTAAGAGGATTTACGACTCTATCGTGCGATGCATCATGTGTAGTTATGGGTATAACTCCTATAATTTTGAAATTAAAAGAGATATCAAACATCTATGAGAAATTAAATGTTGGTGAAGTAGTTAGGGTGGGTAATGATCAGGTATACAGAGTAAGAAAACGCCTAATGATTAGAGAACAGGAAAAAGATAGTGCGGAGAAGTGGCAGTTTGAATGGACAAATACTAGTAAAGGCAAAATAACAAGATTTTTCCGGATGTTAGACTAAGACAAAAAATTACATTCTCATATTCGCCAAAAATTACGACCATGCTCAGTGGATATGAAAAAATTAAAACTTATTCCTACAAGTTTAAAGCACTAGACAGCGATGAGTGTCGTTTGGGAGTTCAAACTGTTGACCATCTGATTTATATTTGTGCCTTATTAGACAGAGAAAGAGAAACATTAATTAGAGAAGTTAACAAACAAGATGTTTAGCCGGTTACAAAATCACAATTGATAGAGTATCGCAGAAGTTGTTATCTCCAGTTTGTCGGAAATATTGAATCTGAGAAATTGTCATGAAAATGTTTGTATAATTTTGTGCAAATAGTTTAGTGAATGTTGATGTATTTAAATTTAATCGCATGTAATATTGTAAAATGGAGCATCCTGAAAAAATAAATTAAAAAACACACACATAATACACGCCTACACAAACCTAATGTAGAGTGATACAATGGGCCTCAACGTCGCAGTGTTAAGTCTCTGCATCAGGATACAAACAAACAAAATGTCATTATTTCGTGAAGGAATTTCTGAACCCCAAAAAGAAACAAATGGCTGTCCCAATTAATTCAAGGCGTTGAAAATTATATATCAATATTTTGAAGAGGATTGATTGAAATTGTGAATAACTCCGTCTAAAAATCGCCCCCTAGATCAACAAACTTTAGTCCTACTGTTGCATCACGTATTAATGTTTTACACTACACAGCACATCTTCCTTCGATCGTGTTTAGCTTTTAAGAATAACGACGATCAAACTGAATCTTCGACTCTGATAAATAGGAGTGATTCTCCGGTATGACATAACAAACGGCAAACGAAAACCGCGTATACACGAGTTCAAATTGGCGCAATAAATTACAATTATAAATGTTGCCATCAAACGTATCGTATGTACTTTATATCTACATACACATATGTAGTACCTACGTACATAAATACGATTGTATGTACGAAGATATTTCAGTGATCGATCGAACAAGTCGATATTTCTTCTTTTTGGATTGCTTTTCTGCGCCCACAGATACTACATCCCAGAGTCTATGCTCCGTTTCGGTGATTTATAAGTGCGATCCAATCGAACGGTAGAAAAAGTTGAGCAACACGTGAGATATGCTTATAAAATACCGCACGACATCGGTGTTGTCTATTACGTTGTAAACTGTGTTGATCTGAATATCTATGATGGAACACGCGATTGCCAAATAATATAAAATTTATGAAAGCATAAAGTAAACTTATGGATTTTGCAATGCAAGTAATTTTTGTAGTTAATAAATTAATGCATGTAAAAAGTTTTAGTGAACCCGGTGTAATTGTCCTTATTAGGTTCCTAGTCTATTCCTAGTTATCAGTGAAGCAACTTTATATGTTGCCTACGTCACTATTAGGTACAAAGCGTAACTAAAATACGATGGATATCGGGTTACTAAGGTACATTTGTGAATTACAGACAGACTATTTATTTATAGAAATCAAAGATACACTAACTAAAAGTGAACTGTTAGCTAGTTTTCAACATAATCGCCGATAAGGCACGTATCCCAGCGAGGCACAAGCTTCTGTAAACCGCCCTCGTAAAAGGTGTGATCCAAATTTGTAAAATACTGGCGTACTTCCTTTTGAACTTCATCGCCGTCTTCAAACCTTTTACCGGACAAATAAGCTTTCAAGGGCCCAAACAAATGAAAACCAGAAGGAGTCAGGACGGGATCTTATCTGTTTTCGTTTTTGATGGTTTTTTTTTCGCAAACCTTCGGGATCATCGTTCAGAGTTGTGTGTCCACTTTTAAACTGTTTACACTAAATACTAACTCCTTTTCGACTCATTTCTTCTCCGTAAGTCTTCAGTATTTTGTTTTTATGAATTTCGGTAGGTGCTTCATTACTAAGTGCCTCAAGCTCACACAAATTTGTTGTTGAAGGCATCTAGTTACTTTGTTTGCTGTTCTTACTATCGATTTTGCACTGACATTTTCAATTGTTCAGTAAGCCAATTGCTTGACTGTGTATAGAGCTTTTGTCTCTCCTGCTGGTTTGGCCGCATGCGTTCTTGGGTGATGCGGCGCGTAATAGTGTTATTTAAGTTGTATGTCACAGTTTATCATATTAATGTTTATTAGAGTATAGTTTGATATTAATATTTATTTTTGCTATATTGCATTGTAATTGTTGTTTTGTTATATTTACTTGTAATTCTTATGCCCTGTAATTGGTATTGTACTGTTGGGCTTGATATATATATTATTATTTGCATGCAAAAAACGACCGCTGGCACTATAAAACTTGGAGTATGTTTCGATCGGAACTGACATTGCGCGGCTGTCACTGCACACGTTGTACTGAACCTCAGGCAATGACAATAGCCACCTACGCACATACATATGCACATATAAAATGCGTGCAAATTTCAACCTGAATGGAGCGATGTAGGCGGTGTGTCGCGCAAACGTACCTTGTTAACCGGACATCCCTCGTAATACACAAATGTGGAGGGTATCATAATTACTTAACTATCTCACGTGGCGTCACATCTGCCTAACTTGAACTTAGCCATACCATTTTACAATTTTATTCGTTATAGAATAAACTAGAAGGAAAAAACGAACAACCGTTTATTTCTATGCCGATTAGATTATATAATGTAATTCTCAAAGATTTAAGACAAATAACAAATAATAATTTTTATCCATACCCGAATCGTGGTTGAAGCAAGAATTCTCAATTACGGATTGTCACGGACACGTCGCACAGTGGTTCAGAATAGCATGTTCGCGGAATAAATCTGTAACGTCTTGTAGAATAGGAATATTGAAATCATTTCTTCAGGAGAATAAATTGAACTTTAGAGGACTTCAACCATATAAAAGAAAAAAATATTGAGCCCAAAATTAGGAAATAATCGTGGGCAAAAGTACAAAGTATTAATCTGAAATATTAAAAAAATTATTTTGCTTCTACTTTTAATATGCATAATTCTTTTACTCTTAATCTTAATGTAAAGTTTATTTACAAAGTACGAAATTCATTCATTTAATTCCTATTTTCTCAGCAGCAAAAAGCAAAAAGTAGCAGCTGAAAATTGTAAGGATACTTATACAGACTATAAGGATTATATACGCAAACGATGAACTCGCATCTACTTGCTGATAAATAATAAAACTCGTCGTGTGGTGGAAAATAATTTGGCATATTACCAAACCGGTTTAGAATTCTGCTAAACACAATAAATTTAAGACCAACTAATGTGGTAGATATTACAATGGTATGTGTAGTTCACATATAAAGAACAATTGGTCAAAATACAGTAATGTAGCTATCATGCATCTTAGAGATACATGTTAGGTATTAACTTTGTTACCTATTTCTTTATACCATCATGAATTATATCCATATATAAACATTAACAAAAATATAAATATACACGCACATAATGCTTTTGTTTTGTAATTACTAACTGTGCTGGTTTACAGTACTAAAGAACGATCACACGCTATAACACAAATTTCAACGATTTACGACAGTGTCGCTCGTGAAATCACTGCTAGGAATGCGCCGCTTTGCGCTAGATGTCGCCTATGATTGTTCATGGTCATATCTAATGTAAAGTGTACGCATACGGCACGCTGAAAAAGTGGCAGGCAATCCCCATCGTACACTGATGAGGACTAGGAAGTCCGAAACAGATGCCTGTACGTGGGAATGTCTGTCGCTAGTAATGCAATGCAGAATCAGCTGTATTTTGTGATACAAAAGAATTATGTACGTATATACACTTGAGAGCAAAAAAATCGACTCAGACCGCACACTCACAGTAAAACACGTCTCTGGTACAAAAGTTACAACTCAAATTCCATTTTTGCTGTCAATACCTTTAAAGTTAAGATCTTAGCTTTAAAACGAGTGCACATTCTTTTAAATTACA
>JARFOC010106614.1:0-12018 GCA_031763485.1 Osmoderma eremita | reverse complement strand
TTGCAAGAATTAATATTTATATATTATTAATATTTATATTTTTTATAAATTGTTCTAATAAAAGATTCTTAAACATAGTAATATAGCATTTCAGTAAAATTTCTGTTGTTATCTTACAAAAAAACCGCTGGGGTAATCAAAATACCCCACTCAGGGAACCACGTAATTTTCCTGACGCAGTGACGCAAAGGTTAAGACTCCGCAAGTTGCAAGTCCTCTACGGCAATAGAATCCATTTCATTGCTGTGTGGGATGTTTTCAGCAACCGAGTACTCTGAATCTGGATCAAATTCCTAATGATCTGGATCGCCTTCGTCACTAGCGGAATACGACTCCATATCCGATAGATTCTCGACCATTTGGACAGCAATACACGTAAAAATTGCTATTGGGACTATTATGGCCCATCAAGAATTACCACGTATATATACCAGTACTAACTTACCTTTAGCAATTAGCATAAATTTTTTGCAATAACAACCGAGTTTACTAATGCTTTTGAAAACTAGCGCCACAGTTAACACTCACACGCCTACTTTTGAGGTTATAACTCTTCGCATGCTCAATGAAAACTGTTGATTAGGCAACTCATACGGTTGTACCTAAATCTACTGATATTATAAATTTATACGATAATTCGGGACCTTTCAATCCCAGTAGTAAATTCTGGGACATATGTATCCCAGTAGAGGCGAAAGGGTTAACTAGTCGCGTGGCGCCTGACGGGCTCCACTCATACTTGTCGCTTAAATATCTATTCCCTTAATCAGCGTACGTACTTGCGTATTCTTCAGCCATCTATTTGTCATTACATTGAATCACAGAAATGCGGATTCCTTTGATTGGTTTATCAACAGACAAATTCATAAGTTGGACCATGCGTCGGATGGCGTCTCGGCGACACGATGCAATGAGTAGTTGCCTTACAATTTCTTTAAGGTTATATCTCCGATTTCGACATATTCGTGCAACTATTGTTCTTCGTAGTCTCCTCTGAATTTCATACGAACAACATGTCGATATGGATCGATGGATATAGGCCTCTAACCTTGAAGAGCTTGAAAGCGTTGTCGAAGACGATCAGTTTTATAAATTCTTTGACAGTGATAGTGATGAAAGCAATTTAGCGTTTGTTGGGCTTCTAATACTAGGTGCGTTCATCGAATTAGAATTACCAAGATTTATTTAGTGAAGATGATGTATGTAGCTGGGCAATTTTGTCTGTAAAACCATGAGTTACCAAAGATTTTTATTTATTCTTCGTTGTACAAGATTCTATGATATTCGAACACGTGAAGAACGTATCGCCAATGACAGATTAGCTCCAGTCAGTGATTTATTTACTTATTTGGTATTCAAATTTCCGGTGCTTTTACGCCATCGGAGAACTTGACAATTGACGAACAGCTAGTGGTTTTTCGGGGACATTGCAGATTTCGCCAATATATACCATCAAAACCGAATTGTTATGGAATCAATGTGTTCGCTAAGTCTGATGCCAGAAATGTCTAAGTATATAGTAAATATGGAAGTTTATTTGGGTACACAATCTGGTCCACATAAACTCAACAGCGCTGCTCAAGAAGTAGTCGTCCTTGGCAACGGAGATAAATCAGGAAGAAATCTAACAACCGATAATTGGTACACTAGTATTACACTTGCTGTCTTCTTGTTATCTGACCACAATATAGCAACTGTTGGGACGCTGCGAAAAAATATAAAAGAGTTTCTGCCAAACAAAAACAGGCAGTTCAAAAGCACAATTGTTGCATTTCAAAAAGAAAAAACTTTGCTATCCTACACACCAAATAACTCAAAAGCTGTTGTTGCTATCGACAATGCATCACGATAATGCAATAGATGCTAATACTGGAAATGAAAGAAAACCCGAAATCCTAAAATTTTATTATATAATCAAAGTAGGAGCAGATACGACCGATAAATTGTGTGCCACATACAATGTAGGTAAACGAACTAGGAGATGGCCATTATCTCGCTTTTTTCATCTCATAAACGTGTGCGCCCTAAATGCATACATTATTTACAAACTTCCAGAATACTCCAGATTCAAAGATGTAACGGAGAAACTTCCTGAAGCTACTGGAAAAGGATCTGACACACCCACATCAAAGAAATCGTTTGCAGTGTCCTCAAGTTCCAAGAAAAGTTAGAAAATTGCTTGATGACCGCACTGAGCCGGAATGACAACAAGACAAGACGGAACAACGAGTTCAAGAAAGCGATGCTACTTGTGTCCTAGATAAAAAAAATCGACACTCAATATGCTCAATGTGTTAGAAAAACATTTCTTCAGGGCACACCAAACATTTTTGCCACGAATGCTGCAATTTGTAAAGGTAAAGAAAGTGTAATTTACTTTCTACTATTATTTAGTGTTGCTCCTATTATTAATATTGCTATACAATTATTATTATTATTATTATTATTATTATTATTATTATTATTATTATTATTATTATATACTTATCATTACTATTATATAAATCTCTCCATATTATAAATAAAATTTGGTAACTATTTTTTGTCAAAGTTTTCAATTAGTGTGCAAAAATAACAATTAAGGGCTTTCGCGCCTAAGAAGGGCCATGCGAACACTTATGTATACAAAGTTGGCGCGACTAGTTAAAGGTTAAGAAGATGTTACGGTTCAGTGAGCGTGACAAAGTACAATTAATGAACCAGAACGATTTGAAAGTGTATATATATATATAGACATAGATTATAAGCCCGAAATTCATGTAGTGTCCTGAGTGGTGCGCATCTCGCAGAGAGCTACGTCCAACATTATGTTTCTTTGTAGATTCTGCTGAGTATGGCAACTTAGTTGCTGAAATACGTATCTGAAGTTTTTCACTCATCAAGGTGGTAAGGATATTAGGAGTTAAAATTGATACAGAGACGTCAGTCGTTCTGTATCGAAACTAGAGTACCGTTTTATTACAATAAATGTGATTAATAATAAGGAATAATTTGTTTTATTTTACTAATCAAAATAATGAATAAAATAGATGATGTTGAATTATCACGAAATAACGGCTTTTCCATATATTTCCATTTCCATTTGAACAGGAAAAACAAGAATGCCTCAATTACTTTGCATCGAAAAAATATTTATAGTTACGCAAACTTTTCTAGTTATTGGACATAGATAGATATTGAATTAGACTGTGATGAAAGAAAGCAAGGCAAATGACAAAGGGAGCTTTTGTTGAAAAAATTAATGAAGCTATACACATTGTTGCATGCCTCATTATAGCATTATTATTACCTTGTTGTTCAAATAATTAAACAGAAACCTTCCCACGAAACCAGAAGCTATTTTTTCTCTCAATGAAGCACAAAGCAGTTGTCCAAAGTGTTTCCTGATTTTTTTTGCAAATTCGAGATATAGGTTAATATTCACCGGAATTTTTTAATCACAGTAAGTCTTACTACTAGAAGTTTTGTTTTGCTTATAGCGGTATAAAATAATCTTCTTGCACTAAAGACAGCTATATAACGCGAAACAAAAACCATATCTTAATTGCTGAGAAGCTGTAAGCACAAGATATCAGAAACATTCATTTTATAACGCGTATTCTTAAAATTCTTGATCACCTTAAGGGATATACAAAAAATACTCATACGTAAAAGTTTAATTAAAAAGGAGCTTGGAAAAGGAGCAAACTACCTGCGCCAATTCTGTTTGCACGAGAATTTATGAAAATCAGTGAAAAAATCGGGAAAATTTACCGCTTTAGAAAAATTTATTTTCCGGTAGTAAAAATTCTAATAATAACTTTTTAAATTATTTTATATAGTAATATTGTAAGCAACGGCACTTTTAAAAATTGAACAAGTTCCCGTCAACAGAGTAACAAACTTTCGATATGTTCGCTCTGTGTGCGGCAGCTTAACAAAAAATCTGTCAGATGTTAAAGAATAAATTTTCTAATTAGAGAGCGCCTTAATTATAAGCAGAAATTAATTGTTTCATCCGCCGACGTTATACAAAATAAGAGCGCGTCAAATATTTCCGATGTTTTTTTTTAATGCGCACAGCTCTGCAGCCGTCATAATTAGTTTTAAACCAATTTGCCGGAGAAGAGAAAAGATTTTGCTGGTCGGTGATTGTTAATGAACTTTTATAACTACACTGCAATTGTATTTTAAATAATCTTTTTCCTTTTTCACATGTTCGGTGTAGTAGCTCAAATTTCTTTTTAAATGTTTGAAAATTGAATTCGCATTGCTAGAACCACCTAATTTAGTGACTTCAAACTCTTAAGCACAAATAGCGGAAAACTTATAATGGGTTTGTAAAAAAGTGATATCATTATCTATAATAAGATCCTTAATCCTCATTTGCTGTCGTGCTTTCAAGGAACACTTATGCTATCATGGTGGCGTACAAACCATATTTTGTAATCATTCTCTTAATAGGCTCCTTTTCATTTGATGTTTTTAGATAATTAAACACGCTTCTTGCTTACTTCTAACACAGGGGAAAGTAATACTTCATTTGGAATAAAAATTAAAATACAATGTTCAAATATAATTACTAGTGATTATAGATGTCATTTTATTAATAATCATATAATAATGGTTTTTTGTCTCTCCTGTTGTTGAAAATGATATGTTATCAGCTGTAAACCGACTTAGAAATTCTCACACTTCTGGACTTCTAGATCCTTAGTCAAACAAATTGCAAGACATATTCTAACACCGCTACCATATTTGCTCAACTTTTCATTCAGTAAGGGAAAGTTCCCCACCGCACTAAAGCTTGCCCACGTTACTCCTGTGCACTAAAAAGTAAATATTAATAACCTGAACAACTGTCCTATTTGTATACTTACGACACTGTCTAAAATTTACGAATCAATTATGGATGAAAAACTAACTAACTTTTAATAAGTTTAATTTGTTCTCAACTTGCCAGCAGAGGTTTTTGTCTACTCGCTCTATAAATACAGCCTTGTTTAAATTTATTAATCAGGTTTCCCTTGATATTGATGCTGACCATCTCACGTTAGCGTTATTTATAGATCTATCTAAGGCTTTTGGTAGCGTAAATTACGAAATTCTACTGTCTAAGATGGAATCATATGGCCTAGGGGAGTCTCCCTAACATGGTTTCAGAGTTGCGTGTCAAACAGGAAACAGAAAGTTACTATTAACTGTTGTCATTCTAAATCAGTCGTAGTCACGAAGTGTTCCTTTAGGATCAACTCTTGGCCCCACCATGTTTCCAATTTATATCTTTATATGGTTTATAACTAACTCCAGTAATATTACCCTTTATGGGGATGATGTTACGCTTGTGTTCAGAAGCGCTAGTTTTGAAGATCTTATTCAAAAACTAAATGAAGCTTACTCAAACTTAAGTCGCTGGCTTTCACTTAATAATTTACAAATGAACTCGGACAAAACCTAGTGCATACTCTTTCGTAATCTATCAAGATATAATGTTAAACATTTTGTTCTGGATAATAACAGTATACATCTTGTAGACTCTTGTTGTATTTGTTGATAAAATTTTAAAATAAAATTCTCATGTGGATTACTTTTCTAAAGAGCTATAATTTATTACACTATCTGTAATTAAAAAAAAAAACTTGCAACAAATTGATGCTAAAAACATTTTATTTTTCCAAGTTTCACTCTAGAATGATATTTGGAATAATTCATTGGGGGGCTTGTCCCAATGTGAAACGTCTACTGATACTACAAAAACTAGTAGTGAGAATTGATCTACGCTACCGTTAATCTTGCAGACGAACATTCAAAGATAAAAAAGATATTGACTTTCTTTGAAAGCCATATTTATGAAGTAATATGCTTTGTATTCAAGCATAAAACTGAATTTTTCGCAAATACTCCAAAAGCCTATGATATAAGGCTATAAGAGATTCTCTATATATACTTCCTCCGTCCTATAAGACTCCCCTCTACCAAAGAAATCTCGCTTAGTTAGCACGTTAATTGTTCAATAAATTACCTGGGTATATTAAACCAATAAATAGTTTCAAAGGTTTTGCCAAAAATGTAAATATAAATTGTTATTCAGTTGATGAATACTTCAATTTTACTTCTAAGTAAAGTAGGTCTAAGAATAAATAGTACCGAATACTTTCTCTGTTTTGACGTTATTTTATACGTTTGTAATAGCGTGGGTAATAAGTTTAATAAATGTTGGAGGAAAAGTGTTGGAAAAATTATCGACTAATGGAATTGTGAAATTTTTGTTTTCTAACAATTTGTTGAATGAAAACCAATTTGGATTTACTAAAAGGAAAAATACAAGTGATGCAATTATAGATTTAAAGAAATTTATAGATGAGAGTTATGAAGAAAGGAAGGTGGTTACTCTAATAAGTCTTGATGTGAAAGGAGTCTTCAACATCGCTTGGTGTCCAGCAATCATTAAGGCCTTAAAGGACTTTAACTGCCCAAAAAACTTATACAATATGTCTAAACACTACTTCACTGAAAGGCTAGCAATCTTACAAGTTAATTGAGTAGAAGTAAAGAAAAAACCAACAAGAGGCTGGCCACAAGGTTCGTGCTTTATTCCGGGATTCTTGAATATTCAGTACGATCCCTCGCTCAACTTAGACTTTACAAAGCAAACAAAGGCCATTGCTTTTGCGGATGATGTAGTAATATTAACGAAAGGGGAAATCGGTGTTAGATATTGAGAACAACAATATAGACATGCAGAAGGTGATGCTTTGGGCAGAGAGTAACAAGATCTAATTTAATGAAGCAAAATCTCAAGTAATGTTTGTAGTGTTTGAGCGGTCAATTGGATTTTGGGTAATTAAATAATACTTGGAGGCACAACAATACTTGTTTATTAATACACAGCACAAACCAAAATCCAATTGACCGCTCAAACACTACAATGTTAATGACAAGAAAGAGATCTTTGATGAGTAAAGAGTTAAATATATTTCCAAGTTATGATGTCTTGAAGCAAGTTAACAATATAACATATCTGGGTATATGTACAGACAGCAAATTTAAATTTGACGAACATGTTAAGTATATAAGTGAAACATGTAATGTACTCATAAGCATTTTGGCAAGATCTGCAAAAATTGAGTGGGGAATCAGGCAAGAGGCCTTGAGTTCTATTTATAGAGGCGCAGTTGTACCTATTCTATCATATGCTATACCAATAAAGAGTATAAAGGCTAATGAATATAAGGATATTAAAAGCATTTAGGACTCTATCGTACGATGCGTCATGTGTACTTACGGGTAATACCCCAACATTTTGAAATTAAAAGAGATATCAAAGATCTATGAGAAATTAAATGTTGGTGAAGTAATGTTCAGGAATACAGAGTAAAAAAACGCCTAATGATTAGAGAACAGGAAAAAGAGAGTGTAGAGAAATGGCAGATTGAATGGACAAATACTAGTAAAGGCAAAATAACAAGAGAATTTTTCCGGACGTTAGACTAAGACTAAAAATTATATTACCATATTCGCCAAAAATTACGACCATGCTCAGTGGACATGGAAAAATTAAAAGTTATTTCTACAAGTTTTTAAATACTAGACAGCGAAGAGTTTAAGTGTAGTTTCGGAGTACAAACTATTGACCATTTGATTTATGTTTGTGCCATATTAGACAGAGAAAGAGAAGCATTAATTGGAAATGTTAACAAAGAAGATGTTTGGCCGGTTACAAAATCACAATTGATAGAGTATCACAGAAGTTTCTTTCTCCAATTTATTGGAAAAATTGACTTCGAGAAATTGTCATGAAAATGTTACTATAATTTTGTGCAAATAGTTTAGTTAATGTTAATGCGTTTAAATTTAGTAGCATGTAATATTGTAAAATGAAGCATGCTGAAAAAATAAATTTTAAAAAAATATTTGCTACATCGATATACCCGCTAGATGTTTGGTAATCCTGTGTATGGATTTATAGTGCCCGTGTGAAAATGTTCATTTAAATACTCCATTAATTATGATAAATACTTTAATAGATCTAAGAATAAATTGTACCGAATACTTTCTCTGTTTTGACGTTATCTTGTACGTTTGTAATGGCGTAAATGAAATAAAGATTATTATTACTATGAAGTATCGCTTTAAAGTGCAACTTTTCGTTATTTGATACATATCGATGTATCAAATAACGAAAAGCTGCCCGTTAGATGTTTAGTAATTCTGTGTATGGATTTGCACTATCCGTGTGAAGATGTTGATTTAAATACTCCATTAATTTTCATACGTACAGAAATTCAGAAATATCCTGTACTAATCTAACTAGTCAAGTTCAATTAGCGATGAAAGTTCATAGAAAATACTTAGAATGCTTCGAAACTTTAAACCATTAAAAGGAGTTACCATTTCCCATAAGAAACAAACTACGAGGGATGTCCGGTTACTAAGGTACATTTGTGATTTACAGACACACTACTTTATTTAGAAAAAAAAACTAACATACATAAAGTAAAAGCGTGAACTGTTTGCTACTTTCCAACATAATCGCCGTTAATGTTAAGGCACTTATCCGAGCTTCTGCAAACCCTCCTCGTAAAAGGTGTAATCCAAATTTTTTTTAATACTGCCGTACTTCCTCTTGAACTTATCGTCGTCTTCACACCTTTTACCCAACAAATCAGCTTTCAACGGCCCAAGCAAATGAAAATCAGAAGGACCCAGGTCTGGGTTCATCCGTTTCCGTTGTTGATGGTTTTTTCGCACACTTTCAGATCAGCGTTCAGAGCTGTGCGTCCCAGATTAGGGTTGGTATTTAGTGTGCTTTTGCAGCTCCAGATCAGTTTAGAGTTGCATTTTACGTAAACAATCCCTTCAATACAGTCTGACTATCACTGAAAATTTTGATTGATTTGTGTTTGACGTTTTTATTCAATATCTCTCTTGCACACATCTCAATGGCATAGATTTCAACCCGAAGAACCGTTGCGTATTGTCCGAGGTTCTAGTGTATTCAACTCGCGGTTTACTAATATTAATTTATGGTTTCTTTTGAGAAAATAACATCAAAAACCAATAACTGTAATAGAATTGATTCTATTAAAATGTCGGATTTAGCATGCGAGCGTTATTTTAAGATTGATATGTTATCACCAGTATCTTTACTGACTAACACCGCATAAACACATTTCACTTCAATGGGCACTGGTTGCTTAAAGTGCAACGGAAATGAAGCGTATATTTAAAGATTAAGCAAAACTACCAGCTCACACTACTAACCAACGAAATATCCCAGCGAATAACGTGCCGATTCATTTCACCTGTTCAGTCCGCACAGTTAAACATTTAACAAAACCAATTGAGGATCAATCGCTCAGTATTTAATCGTTTCAATTTGATACATTTCAAAGCCCATTAAACAACGTTGTTTACGGTTTCCCATATGCGATAAACGTAACCTTAATTTACCAATCGTTGTGTAGTATAGAATGTAGAACGCAATACAATACGATTACGAACTATGCGAACAAACATATTGTCGTGATGAATTCGGTCGATAAAAGATTTAAATTAGTAAGCCGATTAAGATTTGTAATTGTGCGTGGGTTGTTGCAAAGTTCGAGCAATTGTAATCCTCCTACATAGATCAGAGAAATGATTAACGCCTTCAGGCACAGACAAGTTCTGGTAGGAAGGACGTTGATGCTAATCAATATGCTTCAGCCGCTTAGCGAATATGGATGAAAATTAACCAAATATAAAATTCTAACACAATTCCCGGGACTTCGAAAACATCTCAGTTGAATGTGCTCTAAGAAAATGAACTCTATTTTGTGATGTTACGATATAAACTGTTCAGGAATTTCTGCAAAATAAGAAAAACTTTTTTATTTTACATTTTAAGTAAAAGATGAATTCTTTATAAAAGTTTTTGCTAGCATTAAACCCCAGAAAACGAACAGCCTCGTTTATGGCTTTAAAATATAATCTCGCTTACTATCCAAATATTCTGTTTAATCATAAGATCAATCTGTCAAGGTTAATTCATCCCTTAAGTGCTTGTCAGTAATTAGCGTAATTAGACTTGCATTTTGCTTATGGGTTAGAGGAAATGTTATGATATAAAATATCAGTGTTATTCAAGTGGTGTTCTGTGTTGTGCAAATCTCCCAGAGTGCGACGTCTAAGATTATCTTCCTTCGTAGATTCTGCTGAGAATGGCAACTTAGTTGCCGAAATACGTATCCAGGAGTTCTTCACTCATCGAGGTGGTAAGGCTATTTTTTTTTTTACTATTTTTTTTTGGAAATGTTATGCACAATCAATTATTTTCCCACAACATTTTCTTTTCAGATGAGACTAGCTTTACTACAAGTGGGAGAGCACCATCAGAAAATTGTAGGTATTGATCAGAAAAAAATCCAAATCTTTGTATCACAACAAAAAATCAAAGAGATAAATGTTGACAAAATTATTGTACCATAATTGTTGCAACAACTTAAAACAAAAATATACCAAATATGTAGTACTTTTTCCAATAATTTTTAGAATAAAAGCATTTTTCCGCCTGAAATAAACAACGTAAATATTTTACATTTCTACGATAGTGGTAAAAATCGAATACGAGGGTTGTATGATGAATACTCATCTTTGACAACAGATGGCGCTTTGTGCGAAAATCTGAATTACCGACTGTGAGTACTATTCTTTAGTCTCATCCCCATTAAAGTTAGCGATCTAACGCAACGGAGCTCCAGTCGAAGCCTCTCGGAGTATAATTGTATTTATGTATTGGCTAAATTATTTACAGTTGGTAACGTGTAGCGGCTCCTTTTGTGTTTATTTGCGATCATTTCTGACACAGTTCTGATTCGTATCTTGCTGTAACGTCACCCAATTTATAGTCACTCGCATCTTAGAGAGCTATGTTATGATATAATATAAATGTAATACATATTATGTTTAATATTGTTTATCTGTCACTTTGTTAAGAAATGTAGTTGAATAATAAAGTTTACTTTCAATTATTATATCTGGAATTATATAAGAGGACGAAATCTACAACAGGTTATACAGTGAAAAAAGGCCTGGTAAAATCGCATAGACTTTACTTCAACCAGGACGTAAATTTTACAGTATCCTTTATGTATTTTAACTTTTACTTCTTGGGTGTAACAAAATTACAGGTAACTCCTAAAAATACCTATAAATGTGAACAAATTTACAATAGGAATATGAAATCACAACTATCTAGTATATCTCGTCCAATCAGAATGCATCAAAATAGTTGCAGGTGTTCACTGGTTGTTCCCCGCGCAGTCACTCATAATCACAACCGGTGTCGTAATATATGTGTTTCTTTGCTGTTGTTTGCAATCCATTGAAATATCCGAAAAGGTAAGTAATTTTGTCCGTTCTATTATCATTATTGTACTAATGGACATGTTTAATTGTTCATTTTGTGGTATTAAATTAAAATCATTAGGGAAATATCATGATCATCAACGTTTCATCGCTATACACCGGGCATTGTATTTAAATGTGTTTATCCATTATGCACACTTTCTTTTAAAAAGTACAATAAGTATATTTTGCACGTTAAAGAAAACCATGCCAGACAATTAAAAACAATGTCTCATAATATTAATTGTAATGCCAAGGAATGCTTTTATAAAACTAAAGATACAAATTTATCATCATATCTACAACCATATTAAAAATGGTGCTACATTAATGTGCCCCTTTAATAAAATATGTAGATGTGAAGTAGAATTTAATAAGACACCTTTACTGCAACAGCACATATTCAGAAAGCATCACAGAAAAGTTAAAGATGCTCAGTCAGTATAGATTTTAGGGGAGTCTTTAACTAATACGCAGTATCGGGAAATCCACATCACACAAATTAATTTAATAAAATTCGGGACATATGTTTCAAGAGCACGTCGGCTCCCATTTTCTTTCAAGGAGTCTTTAAGAGAAACATCCTTAAATTTATATGACTCTGCGGAGTCCTCTGTATACTGTGCTTATCAGTATATTTATAATATTTTT
>JARFOC010106593.1:0-12019 GCA_031763485.1 Osmoderma eremita | reverse complement strand
TATTTCTTTATTGCCAAATATTTTCGACACAGATAGTGTCTTCATCAGGGCTTGAAATGTTTAATTATAAATCCTTATCCAGAGCTACTATTATCTCTGATGTATGTCAAATTTAGTTCAAATTTCGCGCGTTTCTCATGCCGTGGCCCACGCATGGTCAGGTGCGAATAAGAAAATACCAATGATCGTATATTAGACAGAAATGTAGACATTTTTTAAAGTCTATGATATGTTGGAAACACACTTGGGAAATATAGCTGCATTCATGTAATATATATGACAAGTTATGACCGTATACGCTTTGGGTTCGAGATTATATCAAATACGTCACCACGCTTGGAATGTTGGAAGCACCGTTCGGCAACTGGCCGAATGTGTCAAGCGCTTGATATACTGCCACATGATGTGTCGAACGTTTGGCGTACGTTTGAAGAAGTTCGACTTATCGTGTGGCAGCGGCTTTAGGTTATGCTTATTTGTCATGGCGGTTGGCAGACTTGTTCATAGACAATAAATAATTTTTTTTCATAACTAGGAAATTTAATATTACTTCTTACTAGGATTATTTTAATTTAGAATTCAAGCTAAGTGTTGAAGAAGATATGAACATTTACGTACATGGGTATTAAATGAAATGAAAATGTTACAGTAGGATATTTGAAAGTAAAATCATTGTTTAAGATGTATGCATTTTACTTCATACGCGGCATTGCTGCCGTCAAAGAAATCTTTGGCTAATTCTTTGGCTAATAATCTAAACAAAACCTGTGTTGTCACAATAACCGTCAGAAAACTATTAACCGAGTTTAGGGAAAAGGCGAGCCTAACTTTTAATGACGTCACACACCACGGATTGCGTTCAAAATCTTACGAACCTCTCTTACGTTTAGATTAGGTAAGCATTTTCAAATGGTCAAAAGTCAATTTTTATATTAGGAAAATATGATTTTTATTTTCTGACATCAGTGCGTCGGAAAAATCTGCACATACACAAATAAAAATGTAATTAATGTTTTTTAACAATTTTTTGTAAGCTATACTTTACAATGACCTTGAAACGGTCCTGACGATATTGTTTTTTGTTTTCAAATGCCAATTATCATTTTTCTTCATTTTCATTCATTGCTTTTCAATGACGTTAAAAAATGTTCGTACTTTTTCACCATAAGATGCTCAATATGTTATTCCAAAACACGAAAACTTATTGTTCACTTAACACGCAAGGTAATTTAAACAATTAATACGTTTACAATGATTTCTTAGAAAGGTGTGGTTTTGGAAAATCCAATTTGAAACAAAATTGATGTAAGCCAGTCTAGTTCTAATCTAATACCTAAGCATGTGCTTCTTTATATCAACTGTACTACTACAATTAGAACAAGTGCTTTGAACGATTTCGTACATTTATCACGTTCTGCCAAATAATTTTAATTGTGAACAATGATTTTAAATGAAAACGAGCGGACCTGAATACTTATGATGATTGGTTTTGGAGGTAGAACCCGGTCTGTTAGAGAAATTTGTCATTTATTTAATGGTACACATCCAGATTGTGGTCCAAACAGTATTTGCGCAGTGAATAAAATTTACAATAAATTTCAAGAAGAAAGGCATTATCGACCTTTGACCGATGAAGATAGTAAACTCGATGTGTTATTGTTGCTGAATGAGAATCTATACATGTTATTCACGACTCAACAATCTAATGTGTCAATAACTACCATTCTTCGTAAAAACATCCGCACATAGTCTATTTGGTTCATGAATTGTGCGAAGACGACTTCGATCTACGCTTACAATTTTGCGAACAAATAATGCCGATGTGTGACAAGAATTTTATTCCAAATATTCTGCTTTCTGACGAATGCACACTGTGGATGCGGAAGCACGAACTTAATATCCTCAAAAAGAAACAAATGTACGGGTGGATATAGTCGATGACAGAGTTATAGGCCCTTTCTTCTTTAATAATAATTTAACGGGAGGAAGGGAGGGGTTTTTAAAGAATGAACTAATTCCTGTGTTGGTAGTACTTTACCCCAATAACGAAGATTCCGATTTACCTAACCAGAGAATATGGATACACTAGGATGCGGCCTCTGTTCATTAATCAAGATATGTTCGTCTATTTCTCGACGATACGTTTCCAAACAGGCGGAGGAGCGGGTCTACTGAATGGCCAGCGAGGTCGCCAGACTTAACCCCAATTGATTACTTCTTGTGGCGTTACTTAAAAGTAAAGTATACGCTACTAAATCTCACAAGCTGAACGATTTGCAACAACGAATACAAAATAAAGTGCATGAAATCACTCTAGAATTGATACATAACGTTCAGACTGAATTTTATTATCGTACAAGCATCTGCACAGATGTCCAAGGACGGTATTTTCAATACTCGTTATACATTTCTTTTCGGAACAAACTTTGTTGATTTTTTAAAGACCCAATAAGGAAGCAAAAATGCTACATTGCCATAAAAATAGTATATTTTAAGCCAAGGGAAGAAAGTGCCCTATTGCAGGCCGCGGGAAAATATTACAAACCGAGCTGAAGGCGAGGTTTGTAATTACCCAAGGCTTGCATTAGCATTTCCTCACGTGGTTTGAATACAGTTTTTTCCCCAGTCAGTCCAATTTTAACTAATTTTGTCTAAGAGCAATAAAAACATACCTGTGAGTGACATAATAGATAGTAACCTTAATCCGTCAAATATTTTTTCGAAACTGTCAACTTGGCCTGTGACTTGCCTGCGACTGTGATGAATGAAGTAATTTCATTAGTCAATATGATGATGTACAGTTTTATCATAAAAATGCCACTTACTTTAGGGCAGAAAAGTACAACTTTCCTCCCTACTGGGAAAAAAAAAACAATATTGTTCAAACCTTTTCAAGGTGACTGTAAAAAAGACATTTGAACTTTTTGAAAAATTGATTGACTTGTTTTATCATTTTCTGCAAAAAAATATTAATATTTTAATTTAATTAATTATTTTTATTGGTGTGTTTCCCGACTTCCCGACGAACTGTATAAAAAATCTTTCAAAAATATACAGCAAGAACAAAACAACTTCAATTTCATCAATCCTTTGAAGTATTTAATTTTGAAGACTTGTACCTTCCGTTGGTATGGGCGAGAATCTGCCCAGTTCACAAAGATGTTTGTTATTAGCAGCTACAGACCAATATCTATTCTGTCCAATGTTAGTAAAGCCTTTGAGTTGGCAATTTATAATTATACCTATCAGGCTGTGGCTAATGAAATCTCCATGTCACAGCATGGCTTTGTGGACAAGAGATTGATCACTACAAATTTGGCACACTTTGCGTCGGGGGTACTGGATTCTCAGGGCCAGGTGAACGTGATTTACACCGATATATCAAAAGCCTTTGATAGCATCGTGGGTTTTTATTGCAGAAACTTCATATGTATGGCTTCAGTGACACCATTCTTAGGCTGTTCAAATCCTATATGACCGACCGTGAGTTTTTTGTATCTTATAATGGTTTCCGCTCTTATAGGCGAGGAATAAGGTCTGGGGTTACGCAAGGTTCCATTTTGGGATCAATTCTATTTTTACTCTATCATTGATATGTCGCAGGTTATTGGTTGTAATATGCTTATGTTTGCTGATGATGTCAAAATCTTCACAAGTATCTCCTCCTTAGCTGACTGCCTGAAACTACAGGGTAACCTGGTATCTATGCGCAATTGGTGTATACTAAGTCGACTTAATTTAAATGTTGCCAAATGTAATGTTTTTACATTTACTAGAAAAAAGAGTCCACTTTTGTACAATTATTCGATTGGCTCAGATATGCTCATGCGTTGCGATAAAGCTAAAGATCTTGGTGTGGTGTTTGACCCTCAGTTCTCATTTTCCAACCCTATTGCGGATACGGTTTCTTCTGCAATCAGAATGATGGGCTTTATTATAAGAAATACCAGATCATTTGGATATATTTATTCCTTAAATACGCTATTCTTCTCTCTGGTGCGATCTAGGCTGGAATACGCTGCAATAATATGGCGCCTCTACTATGATGGGCACATTAAAATGATTGAAAACGTGCAACAGCGTTTTTTAAAGTACTTATGGCTAAAGGAGTTTGGTGTATACCCTGCCAGAGGATTTCCTCAGGGTGTTGGATACTTTCAACGTTACCTCACTCGAATTGATATAGTAATTTATGCAAAAAGGCCAGGCACAAGTCGGTACTTGTGCCTGGCCTTTTTGCATAAATTACTGCATAATAAAATTGCCTCACCGTTGCTGTTGGGTTATCTGGAGTTTCTTGTTTCGCGTCAGTCGGCACGTAGTATGTCGACTTTTTATACAAAATCTGCTCGCACAAACCTTATGGTCAAAGCACCCATTACTCTGATGTGTTCAGCTTACAATCGCATTAGTTCTGTTTGCGATATCTTTAGCTGTACCATAAAAGATTTGCTGAAGGCGAATTTTGACAGACTAGTCATATTATCTGAACTACATATATTAGTTACATAATTGTTTTTAATAGGTTTCTCTTTGGTTGTATATTTATATAGAACTGGGTATATTTCTTTTTTAAATTATATTAGAATTAATTAAGATTATACTTCTTTTAATTTGTGATTGTAATAATACCGTTGGGCAATAAACATTAAACATTAATACGAGATCTCCATATTCATTCATCTTCTTAGATCTTTGTTTATTTTATTGTTCTTCTAGACATATAATTATAATCTACTATGAAATACACTGTTATTATTATTTTTTTGTCAAATACCAAACTTATTATTTGTTATTATGTAGGCAGCTACCTGTCTTTTATGTACATAGACGATTTAATCAGAAGGAATTCCAACGAAACCGCCTTGGATGGAATACTTTCACATTTCGCAACGACCGTAGAGTAGCCGATACGCCTTTGTAATATGCATAATTTGTTATATGTATGTGTATAACATTGGGTATAGGCATGAAAAAATAGATTTTACGCAACGTTTAAGTCAAATAATTAGCCAGGCGTACTAGTTCCTTTAATTAGCATTTTTATTACGGTCTATTTCCAAAAATCACATTAGCATTAAGGTATGTAAATATGTATATCTTTATTTGTGGAACATATGTATGTATTTGTGACTGAAAATAAGTTTTAAGGTAGAGATAAATAGGTTCTTCACTGATTCTAATTTTATCTTTTTATATCTGTTACTGCAATGCACAAAATGAAGATAAAGTACCTGGGTTAGAATAGGGAACTTTTAAATGGAAAAAAGGTACTACAAATCATAAGTATATATTGTAATAAAACACCTATCGGCGAAAAAAACTAACTTTTTTCATTCCAAACAACCACAATAAAGAATTGAAAATGCGAAAAAATTCAAATTATACCAAGCAGTACGTCAAAGCGTGACGTCAAAGAGTATGATCCGTATATGACGTCCATGTGACTATTCTGAATAATTAGCTTCATTTATGGTTGGTGTCAATAATCTTCATGAATCCTTAAGCTAGTTATTCGTTTAGTTTCTAGCATTTCAACTTCAGTGCATTTTGAATAGAAAGGGCATTTGGTGATCTAATTAATTTGCAATTTTTAGCAACAAGTAAATGTTTTATGTGCTTAAATCCCTTATCTGGCATAATAGACACATTTGGTGGGAAAATATTTAAAAAGCCACTATGCTCAACAATTGTACCATCACCAAAAACCTGTAGAAATGAAATTTGTGATGCCATCAGGAGTGCAAGAAACTAAATATTCTACAGTATTACATTTCTTATACTCGAACCATGTCAAAGATTGTTTAATAGCATCTGAATGCTTCTCAATTTCTAAGCAATCTACAGGGTGGGGCAGGGAAACATCCCTAGCTTTGAAGGTGAATAAAAAAGAAACTTGAAAAGATAGAACAAATCATTTTTTTGTTTCAAAAAACGTTTATTTCGTTAAGTTTTAAACAAAATATCTTGCAAACGATGACCCTCATTATCAATATATTGTTGTAGCCGGATATTGAAGTTTTGCATCACTCTCTGAAGCATCCCTCCCGGTATGCGACCTATTTCCAGGCGTATTGCTTCTTTTAAGGCTTGTATGCTGTTAGGGCGATGTTTGTATACCTCAGCTTTGAGGTAGCCCCAAAGGAAGTAGTCGCAGATTTAGTAGTCGCAAATTCTCAATCAAATTTTCACATGCCTGTATACGATGGTTAAAATCCTGTTGTGACAGTTCTTGAGTAACGACCATCTTAAAAGGATGGAAATGAAGGTCAATCTGAAGAATTCGACGTACAGTACGGCTAGATAGGTTGAGGGCGATCGCGTGCTTCCCAGCAGAGCACTGTTTTTCTTGCTCTATGTCCCCCGGTGTTCGACTGGTCCCCTGTGCGCCAAATTTCTTTTTCGCAACATTCCCATGTCTGCAGAAGTTATCCACCCAAGACCCAAGAATCAATTTCCGATCGGGCACTGTATTTTCCAGGAGTACGCATCGCGCGTTAACCGCGACGATAGAGTTTTTTTTTGAGAAAAGTAACTTTTAACGGCAAAAGCGCGCATAACCACACCCTTTTGGCAACTGACAGGTCACAGATTGGAACTTCCCGAACTACTGCATCATTAAACCTATTCCCACCCTTCTACTATCTCAACTTACATCACAATATTCTTCTGAGAGTAGGGATGTTTCCCCTGCTCCATTCTGTGTAATACATAAAAAATTTCTGTATCGAGCTCGAAATGCTAGTGGTAAGTTTAACTTTATTGCATCAGTACCATGTAAAAATATATGTATTCTTAAATATTTACTAATAAGTGGCAATGATTTTGTAAATATTTTTTTTGCAGAGTAACTCTCACTTATGCCAAGTTTTTCATGACATGATAAAGTCATACTCTATGATGAAAGGCGGCTTGGCGGGCTTTAGAGGTCGTTTGAAATGCTTTCGAAACGTGGGAAACATTAAAAAAATTGTGTTATACATTCGATTAATGAAATAAAGATTAGTACTACTACTATTATAGCAGCGGGTATTCAGAAAAATCCAGTGTCAAAGTATCCATGCAAATTTGAAGTCATGCCTGATGCGATAGAATGACACATTTACTTAATTTTTCACTTCATTTCTAGAATACGGTCGCTTGAAATGATTAAACTAAAACAAAAAACACCCTCACCCCCTTAATGAGTGAATAACTCTAGATACGTATTTCGGGAACTAAGTTGCCACCCCCAGTAAAATTTATAACATTATCTAACGTTATTTTCCTCATGAGGACGTCAATTTATGTCAAAAGATATTTCTGTTTGCAAGTAATTGTAACATGACTTGAAATTTCATATTAATTAACAGAAGTTAAAGTATTAATGATGTTAGAAGTTAAGAATAATTAATTTGCAAATTTGAAATTAAGCGTTTTTATATTTTAGAAAATTCCTGCACAAAATAACACCTTTTCACGAGGTGCCATAAACAAAGCTATTTTTTTGCCAGTCATCCGTTGGTGATGCATAAAAGAAAATGCACAATTAATGGAAATATTTTTACAACCAAGTTCTATTATAGTGACCATAATAATTTCTAGAAGGTGTTGAAATTGTCTACCATCTTCCAAGCATTTTACGCAGTTCTTAATGCTACCTAATATATTTTGCAGTAATGGGGTATTTCTAATTTCATTAATTTTATATATAATTCTATTTTGCAGATTTATATAATCGTGCACTGGGTCTTGATAAATTAAATGTTTTAAATAAGGCCATATTATATGGTGTAGGATCACTAGATCATGGGGCAGATTCATACTCGCTCTTCAAATTAATTAAAATATTTCCAAATACTTATCGTAACATATTTATTGTTTTACCAGTTGTATGAGCTCTGGCACCATCTTGTTGAAAGTAATCCAAAGCTAGTTCCTCATTACGAAGAGCCATCTGGGTTATTAGTTTCACTGCGGAAGTATGCCATTAAAATAAAAGCATTATTTTGTAATGTAAAGGGCATGATGTAACAACGAATAACCTTGCCTAAAATTTTATGGCAAAAATTCCAATTTTAATAGGAAAGTGTTCTAATACATAGATAGATGATATGTAAACTGATATAGCACCATAATAAAATTATTGCCAACACATATTGCAAACTGATGAAATCAGCCTTACACCATAATAAAATTATTATTGCCAACACATATGTATAGCAAACTTAGGAAATGAATCTTAAAACGAAAACCTATTAAATTGACGGGTCACGTGGTCACCGGGAATTGTTGTTGGTATTTACATATGTATGCATTTTGTTTTGGTATATATACTCGTTTTTGTCCCATGTAACTTCTTCATTAACAAAAAGGCAAAATTTATTGAAAATATCTCACTCGTTTTTGTTTTTCACGTAATGGGCACGGTAAAAAATACGGTTGTTTATGATATTCTGGAATTTCGTATGCTTAATCATAGTTTGTAGTGACCTTGCAAAATGTTTGGTTTAATTTATTGTTCGTAGCAGGTACGTAATGTAAATCTTTTACACGTATAAAATGTTATCATTTTAATGCGTGAGAGTTTGAACTATTTAGGAGTTATATACACAGTGCAAACAGAAAATATTTTACTATCAGCCTGAGAACTTGAACTTATTCATTGTTTAATGCGAAAGATAACGTACTGCAGCTCTGTTTGTTTTCTGTTTCCTACTGGTCACGTATATGCTAATAGCTATACCTAATGCATACATAGATTTTATTTATTGTATTAACGATAGCTGCTAATGATTCCCACGAAATTTCAGTGATAACAAACAAATGGAAGTTGTGTTGACTGTTTAAATAAATATCATAGGAAAAATATCAGTGGTCTCAATCGCACGTTTAAACGATAGGGTCCACTCTGTAAAAGTACAACTTGAAAATACGAAATTAGTTGTTTTCACTAAACAGGGTAAACGCACCCGTGGTTACAGGTGTCCTTCAGGGTTCAGTACTTGGCCTAGTTCTATTGAACTTTTATATAAATGATGAGCCAACTTATTACATAACGGCGATTTATGACGATGATACCTCTTCCATTGTTGATTGTACAAATTTAGTGGTGTAGAAAAATTTATCACGGCAGTGCGAGCTAGAGGAAAAATACACACCGCTAGAACCGGGCGCCTCGCTAGTGGAGAATGATTCGCTGGTCTGCTTTACATTAGAAAAAAAATAGGATTTGGATTTCTTCCTAAGCATTTTACGAGATCTGAATATTCCAGATAATAACAAGTATAAAAAAAAATCAATAACATATTTCAAACACACCATGATTGCATTTAACATATAATTTGATGTCCCTTTCAAAATTTTATGTTTTGACTAATGCATTTTAATTAAAAAGAATAACAACGTCCGTGTTTTGTTGATACTATCTTTTATACTCCTTCAATAGCACCTACGTATGTTTTGTATTATGCCGGATATATTTGTTTGTCGCAGAACATAGGAATACGAAGCATTTACCGTATATTACAAAATAAAAAAGCAGATAAAGTTTACTCTTCAGTAAACGGGTATTATTTAGTATTTTAGTTAAGACGTTTTGAAAAAATATCTGCATTCTAAAATGCAGTAAATCGATTCTGGATGGTCACTAGGCGGAACCGAATCCAAGAATTTGGTTTGATTCGTTGCTTAACATTACGAATTTGAGTCGTTAGCTTTGATCTCCGCCTGAAGTCCTAAAATCAGACTTCCTAGTTAGAACGTATTTATAACTACATATCTGGATCATTTAGCAATGGTTTGAAATCAGCGCCAAGAAACATATAACAAGAGAAATAAGGGATAAAAGTAATATCATTGGGAGATTGGAAAGGGCATCTTTAAGAGGAGGAGGGGAAAATGACTTGAATAAAAAATTAGAAATAAATTCTAAATAAAATTGTTGCTGCTTTTATATTTATTTCTTTTGTACAGTACAGTACAGCCGTTTTTACGGCTTTTCTTTTTAAGTTATTGCTGTTCTGATTTATGTTCTATTATTTTATTAGTTAAAATATGTATTTTAATATCTTGTTTTTAGTGTGTTTTAGTTTTTAGAATTCTTTTGTTTTTTATGTTTTTGAGAAATATTTTTATTTCATTTATATCATTTGTCCTCTCTTTCCCATAAACATGCCTTTTACGGCTTTTTCGAATATAATTACATATCTTATTGTCTGAATAATTTTTTAATATGTATACTTATATATTTTCCGAAAATTGATTTAAAATTTTCTTGTTCATAAAACCACTCACTCAGAATTTGAGTTCCCGAAGTGTTTCCAAAGATGTTTCTTGGCCTTGATTTCTAATCATTGCTAATGGGCCAAACTGGCGCCTCGTCGAGCGTAGGCACTGACCACCCAAACACAAAGAAAATGAAAATTTTGAGGCAGCACTTAAATTTGATTTTTTTAAATAATGATACTAATAATAATGTCAGAATTTGTGTGCCTACTACTGCTCACCTATTAAAAGTACTTACGAGCCGCCGCTGGAACCAAATGAGATAATTATAAATACGTGCTTTGCCTACTAGCAAAATAAGCAAAATTTCATAGGTATTATTAACAGAGTATAATTGTTTCTTAATAAAGATGCTTCGTCAAAATATAAATTTGCAATTGAAATAAAATAAAATTATAAATCTTCGGGTTCCACAAGTTAGATCAGACACAGGCAAAATATATTGTTGTGTCTATATATTATTAAATGTGTTATGCCTTTGACGTTTTTATTACTTGTTTTTATTTTCATGCAATCTTCGGATTTTCTAGAAGGCCGACCAACAAGTGATATTTATGGATATGTGAATTCACTCGGCACTAACGACAGCCGCTTGGTTGTAGCTAAGTGTATGGCGCGTATCTTCTTTTCTGGTTCGACTGCCCGGATACAATTTTCTCCTTGTGTACAATCTACTCGAAATTTTACACGACTGGTTCATCCAAAGCCAATTAGCGTTGAGCCTGGAAAAGCGGCATTTATGTCTTTTCACACTATAGACAAAGGATTGTGAACAACAACGTGTGATACTAGAGAAGAGATACGTCATAGCGACACAAGATTTTGAACCTTCCACCTTGCCCTGAAAGAGTCACTACAGCAATCTATCCAAGAATATATCTAGCAAAGCATATCTATTTAGATGTCTTGGGTCATAGGTATCCAGAAATAACTTGTTATCAAATTATGCGGAGATACAATCGCGGCTGCAATACGGCATTTTACTGTGGGGATCGCCGTCTGACGCACTTCATGTACCTATTTATAGCACAAAAACTATAGTTCGCGCAATCGTCGGTGCCCATTACAGGAATTCTTGTAGACCACTGTTTAAAGGTAATATATCTATTACCGTTACTTTGTTGGAATATTCTGGATGCTGCTTCTTATGTTGTTACGAATAAAAATTCCCATAAACATCGTAGTTATGTTATGAAGTTCATGGATGTAATATCAATATCAGAAACTTATATGCCTTCGTATACTCTGAATTTAACGAGTACGGGAGCAATAAATTTGAAATATGCATGTACAACAAATTACTGGCAACATAAAAAAGAATCAATAAAGATTAAACATTTTAGAATACAGTTAAAAATCTACTTCCTCCAACATACTTTCTAGTCAATAGATGAATTTCTGTAAAGCTAGATATTCGTTTTTGTTTTCACAACTTTCATTTTCCTTTGTTATTTTGTTTATGCTAGGTGTAAGTTTTTTACTAGTCCCACAAAAATACCTTCCTTTACCTTAGCATCACTGATCTTAAGGAACTTACTCCGCCGCACGTATGCAAACCCACTGTTAGTTTTATCCATACCTTTGACAAAGTTTTTCATCAACCCAAGCTTAATGTGCAGAGGAGGCAAATAATTTTTTTAAGGATCAACAAGTGGGGTACCAATGACATTCTTATTTCCTGGTGTCAGTGAAGTTCGTTTTGGCCATTCTTTCTTTTTATAATGATTTTTCCTATCCCGACTGTCCCATTCAC
>JARFOC010106582.1:0-12019 GCA_031763485.1 Osmoderma eremita | reverse complement strand
GTTTATTGTTGTTTTCTTTTGTTATTTGATTTGCCCTTATTAAATATTAAACTTGTATAAAATTTATTACATGGTACTTGAATTACTTTGCCAGAACTGCGCGACCTGAGACAAGTATACAATAGAGTACTCACGGTAGCCAAATTATTGATTTATTTATTATTGTGAGAGTACCGTTACAAGGTCCATTATCAATAACCAATAAAATTTTAAGTATCCTTCAAAATTTTATTACTAAGTAACAATTGTTTCGCTACACAGTGGATTCTTCAGACAAACTAAAAGCTAATACAATATAACTTGTCGTTGTTTTGTCAAAATTGAAATAGGTCAAATTTTGAGAAAAAACTATATACATATATTGAAACCAAACTATCGATGACTTCAAGTCTTAAACGTACAGTAAGAATAGTAAAAAATAAAAAATACCCTTACCACCTCGATGAGTGAAGAACTGGATACGTATACTCAGCAGAATCTACCAAGGAAGATAATGTTAGACGTCGCACTCTGGGATTTGCACCACACAGAACACCACTTGAATAACACTACCTTCCGGCTTATAATCTAAGTCTATATATACTATCCGATCGTTCCGGCTCACTAAACGTGCTCAGTGAACCGTAACGACCCGCTTAACAATAAGAGTATTATTTACAATGAGTTAATACAGTTAAACAAACACAAACATTTGGATTAGAACATAACAAGTATAAACTAACACAACGAGACAATTAGCATATTGAATATTTACATTCATTATAAATAAGTAAGTAAGAATAGTAAAGGACACAGAATGTATCCCAATGGAACCACAAAAGAAACGATGGAAAAAATAGAGCTATGGTGTATCTTTTTTGGCAATTAAATCCATCTAATCTTCCGACGATTTTCACGATAACAATAACGCTAACAGCTTCCACGATTAACCCGCAGGAAAGGGGTTATGATAAATGTACTAGTACATTATCTCCTGTTAACACTCACGATAATTGTGCGATCGCGTCCCTCCTTCTCCTCGCTCCATCTAACCCCTTTAGGCACTCACACCCTTTCTACTCATTTAGATTCGGATTTCGACGTTTCAATTAACTAAATGTTCCCGGGGCTTACCTGCCGCGTTCAATTCCGTTTATGTGCCGGTGCCGGGATTCGCGATTTATCGCTGCGACTTAATCTAAATGTTAATTCCGCGGAAAGATTACGCCGACCGTTCTACGAATAGTTCTTCTTCATGCCGGAACACTGTGAAGGATTGACGAACCCGGGATTGCTGGCGAATGCTTAACGGGAATTTTAAAATAGTTGGGTGAGACGATAAGGCAGTAATCTGTATTCATTGTTCTCGGGAACGAATCAGTGGATTGTTTCTGGAGTTCATCGACGTTTAGTGTTGAAGTTCCGTATTTTTTGTCGGAAATTGTAGCTTTTGGGATCGATTTAAAGTGTTTTCGTCACTTGTCCTTTAATGAGAGAATATGCGCTCAATAATCTAGGATGTGTTACGCAGGCTGTATTTTCCACGAGTAATCTGATTGATAAGCCATGACTAACTTGTTTTCTTTGACGCATTTTGCATATTTCTATAAATCTGCTATTACAAAGTTTGCAAAATTTCTATCAAGAGTTCACAATTCCACCCCATTCAATTTCAAATCAAATTTTTTAACACATTTTTCAAACGTTCACCCTCAAATACCTTTCCCCAGAAAAGACAAGTCCGTACCGATTTTAATAATTGAAACGGAAAATTAAATGATTGGATGTAGACTATAAAATGAACTGATAAAATTATTTATAGCCCTTAAGCGTTTTAAGGTTTTAGAGCATTTTTTTTTAAAATTAGACTACACTTATATAATTTTATTTCTTAACTGAATCTCATGTTCTAGGGGCATTACATAAACTTGACCTTGAAGTTATCCCCATAGAAAAGTGTCCATTGGAGTAATGTCTGGCGAACGACCCGGCCAAGGAATGGGTAGATATGTCAGTAGACAGGCTATGCTATCCAATTAGCTTAGTCACATCTTATCTTGCTCCGGTTTGATAAAATGTTTATTTTAAATAATTACACATCCCATGCATCCAGTTTACTTTGTTGCAAAAAGTAACATCTTGTCTGCAGTTTAATTTTCTCAAAATGTTTATTTATTAAATGACCCGTTTTAATGTTTGTTTACATTATAAATGTAGGTGGTCTTATAAAAATGTGGAAATGTAATGGACCACGCTATAATTTCATGTCGCAACTTGGTTAGACATTTTAATTCCAAGAACTGCGGAAATTTGTTTATATACTATCATGTCATGGCGATTTTTTATGCTACGATGCGGTACGTAAATATCAAATTATGTTGCGTAGAATATTGCGAAATACTCTAGTACTAAAACGGCCTCTATTGCCGAAAGGGTTATTCGTACAGTCAAATACAGCATTTAGTTTTACATCGGAAGTATAAATGGATTGACATATAAAGTAATGCGGGTCGTTACCTCCGTTGGATTTTTTATAGACAGCGATATACAGATACATCTACACGCATATGTGTGCAAAATATAAACGATGACGTCAGTGGTTTAGATAAAAGACGTACTGTAAATATACCGCTCAAATTAGGTGAAGGATATCCACATAAAATTACTATAGGCCTAGACTTGGTTTTAATTTTAAGCAAGCAAAATTGGTCAGCTGATTGGATTATTTCTAGAATTAAAATTCAAAAAAAAGTTCTAATAATAATAATGATTTTCTAATAATAATGAGGTAGGTTAGGTATAGGATACGGTGGCTTAAAATAAATTTAAGTTAAAAAATACCCCTTACAACCTTGTTGAGTAAAGAACTCTGAATACGCATTTCGGCAACTAAGTTGCCATCCTCAGCAGAAAACCACAAAGGAAAAGATATAATGTCAAGCGTAGCACTCCGAGAACACTCCTGTTCTTAGAACAGAGGAATGGAGATGTATCGAAACCAAACTGACGCAAGCAGCCACCTGCTGGTTTACGGATGGATCGAAAACAAAGTATGGCATTGGCGCCGGAATATTGTACAGCAAATCGAGTGTTGAAAAACACTACAACCTCGGGCAATAGGCAACAATTTTTCAGGCTAAAATCTATGCCATTGAGATGTGCGCAAGAGAGAGTTTGAACAAAAACCTCAAACACATATCAATAACAACTTTCAGTGACAGTCAGGCTGTATTGAAAGCATTGGAGGCGCACAAATTCCACTTTAAACTGATCTGAAGCTGCAAACCCATTCTAAATACAATAGGGACGTCTAACAAACCAACCCTAATCTAGGTCCCGGGTCACTCCCTCATTCAAGGCCATGAGACAGCCGACACCCTTGAAAAAAAGATGCCGCGGGGTTCTTCCAGTGTCCAGAATCGGCAATTGGCCAAACAACAGATTTGTTTCTGGCTAAAACAGAAAGTACTCCAATTTTGGAGCAATTCTCCTGGTTTGGTACATGCGAGAGAGTGGATTTCACCCAAGCATGTCAGAACTGGAGAATTACTAAAATTTGACCGTAAAAGGGTCAAAATAATTACTCCTGTGTTTACAGGTCACTACAGTCTCAGAAGACACCTACACATAGTCGGGTGATCGGAAGAAACCGAATGCCGGCTGTGTATGGAGGACGAAGAAACAGTAGAACACGTTATGTGCTACTGTCCTGCGGCCACCCGAATTAGGTACTCCATCTTTGGAAAGGAAATTACTTCCCTAACTGAGCTGAAAAATTCCTCATTGAACAAGACTCTGAGCCACCACAAGGGCCTGGACTTGTTTGATGAACCCTAGGATGGCATCCGCTCTACAATATGACCTAGCGGCCGAAGTAGAAGGGACGCTTAATCGAACCAGATGAATGACATCGCTAGATCAAGTAAGTTGCCAAACAACTGCATTTGCTTCAAACATTAAAAATTACTCCGTGTTGTCTATGTATTCAAAGTATTTCTAATGTGTACCTATGAGTAATTTCTTTTCTTTTTATGTTAGTAAGATAATGCAGTGTTATTTATTATTTTTGCACTCCCTGTATTGTTCAGTTCTTGTAATGTTCTCTGTATGTCGTTGCTTATGGACGAATTAAATTATGTATATATATATAAACAAATACTAGAAGTAATTTTAAGTTACTATTTTTATCTTTCTCGAAATCAAAGTCTCATTATATACCAGCAGCTACGCTCGAGTGTTGGTATTATTGAGAAACGCCTCCGGACTTCAATAATCGTGAATCGAGGGTAAATCGCGACCCGAAGCTGCAATATTGGCGCTCTGAAATGGACAAATATTTGAGAAGTCAACAACGGAAGACGGATCCGTCTGTCCTGAGTCAACAACCACTTCATATCGTCCGTTTAATATATCCCAAGAAGGAAATTCTCCATCCCACAGGCTTCGGATGATACACTTTTCTGTTTTTTTTTTGTTATTGTATTACTCCTGTTATACGGCAAATTTCCGCTGATGGAATCGACTGTACATTTGTACGCTGCGATATTATTCAAAACGGAAGCTTTTACGCCCATTAGCGTGCATTGTTTCTAGGCGCCACGCGTCCACATCGCTTTACCACCCCTAAGCCTATGTGTGTCTCCCCTAGCGACAATCGGGCGAGACTGTCACCACCGCACACTCATCTCCTAGCCGCCTGTCGTCACGGTCCGGATTACAGAGGAATTGGGACGTCATTTAGCGACGTGTATGTAGTTTTTGAACGCACCCAAAAGCCCCGTCACTAATGATTGCCGTTAGGTAACGTCAGAGATTGTCAACGTATGAAAACTGATGTGGAGATGGTAAAAGCGACGTTTGCGAATTTTGATGACGTTCCAACTTTGTTAGTGCGATTTGATTAATCCACTGCTACGAACGTTTGAAAAGGATTTGAGCGAAACAAGAAAGTTTTCGCCATTTAAATTAACTCTAAACACGTCCTAAAAGCTTGTTAATATATCAGACAAAATATGTCGGACACGAAGTTTTGGATAGTAGTCCATATTAACCTAGTCTTAAAAACCTAGTCTACAAAAGACTAATAAAACGAAACGAAAGGCCAAAACGTTTTAAACTGCACATCCAACGAACATTTAAAAAATAAAACTTTAACAACATAGTAGATAGCGCTGCAATCGACGACCGCATAACACTGCCAAAATTTAACTCGATTAATGGCGGGTAATTTGAAAGTAAAATGTCAGTTTGATTACAACTTTTGTCAATTTCTTTGAAAGTAACACTAAATTCTAATGACACGTATTTTACTAAATTGTTTAAGAAAAATATACGTTTACGTTTATTTCAGGTTATTTAATCCAATAAAAAAAAAACGGAAACAATTTTATTTCAGATATAATCTATATTTCACGTATTCAAACACACTTCACACAATTATCACAATTATAGAACGATGTACAAATTAGTTCAAATATAGTTTTTTTTAATGTTGATAATGCGGAAGCATCACATAGAGAGGACATTTTCGATGATCATCCAGTATTAGCGGTAATAATAAATTCTTCTTGAGCTGGTTAACATGGTAGAAGATATGATGCTTCTACGATGACAACAATTTTTCGCTTGCAGCAAAGTAAGTAACGTATCAAACTAGACATGCGGATACTAATTTTTTTTAATTAAAAACAAAAACATGCCATTCTCACTGTGATTTCGCTGACGCGGACAATTTTGCTGCATTCCTTAGAATTAAAACCAAGTCTATACCTATACTGCTAGTTATACCATTCTCATGCTGATATTGCTAACGTAAATACTTTTCATGTGTGTATTTCTTATTAGAGCATCTATCCAAGTTGTAACATGAGCCTTCGAAACTCCTGCCGTGGATTTACTAATTAATTCTATGTAACCTAAAAAATAATCCAGGTTGAAATATAAAAATATGACAAAAAAAACATCCCTCGTTTTCAATACCCCCTCCTCTGTTCTCTATAGCATACACAATGGTTTGACTTTAAAAACAAATCACGCACAAACAGTGCACTGTGAGCACCTAAGCAACACAAAATAATTGAATAAATTCTCTTTAGATCATTCGGAATAGCGCGTATGTAAACATCTCCCGCGCGTTTTGCGAGGCCCACCGGACCCATTTACGGTCCAAAATGCCACCAAATATCGCTCCAAAATATTGACGTACGCGAAGGGAATTTGTTTGACGTTTCTAGAAGACGGACCGATCTGACGGCCAGCCAATGGTAGAGTATCGGCAACTCGCAGCACGGTGTCGCTGGGCGCGACTAATAGGCAAAATTCTTCTTGGGGCAACTCGAGAGCCCATCGACATTTGACTACTCATATGTATTCTCCAAAAATTCCCGCAATCTTGGAAAAATACTCCCGATCCGAAAAAAAACAATCCCTCGACTGGCCGGGGTCGGCAAAGTTTTGCGATTTCATACATGTGCGCACCCTTTGGATGCCTTTTAGTATATACAGTAGAGTATACAGTATATGAGTACAGTATATACCCATAAGAAAAAGAGAAAAAGGAAAGAAAATAAGGGGCTGGAACCCCCATTGCCTCACTATTCCTTCATATATTTCCTTTAATTGGGCAATTTCAATAGCTCTATTGTCGAAAGATTTACAATTATAGGACAAATAGATAAAATACAATTACATACGTAAATGCAGGTAACAGAGAATAAACTTGAATTATAAATTTAGAACGAATCCAAATTGAAGACATAGATGCTTCGGTTGGGCAGATAAAACTGCAGATGTTAGGGAAGTGATTGACTAGCACGCAGAATGCCGCTGAAGTAAAAGATTATGATTAAAAGTGTCGGATACTTTGCTATCTATGTATGTATGTATTGAGATTGGTAACTGTTGACCTTCCACGCACAAAACCATGTTGATATGATGAAATATATGATTTAGTGTAATGATAAATGCAGGAAAATATCTATAATTGCTCATAGAGTTTAGCACAATTAAACAAGATGCGAATGGACCAGTAATTTTCATGTAAACTTTTATCTCCCATTTAAAAAACTGGAATCATTCTAGCACGTTTCCATAAAGAAGGAAAGGTGCACGCGCGAATTAATAGATTCATTATGATCACTAATGCCCGATCTCTGAAATGAAAAACAGCAGTTATCTGTTCGATATCTGGCCGTTTTACATGTAAAGCGGCCGGATGTCGAACAGATAACTGCTATTGTTACGTTTCAGAAACTGGGCATAAGGGTACAGCTAAAATATTCCAGGCATTACGTATAAGGCAATTGGGAATTAAGCCATCACCCATATTGTAATTATGTGGAAATAAAGATAATATTAATAAAATCAGTTACAAAAACGCTAGATAAAGTAAAAGTAACATAATTAGAAATTAGAATACCCATCTTCATCAAGATATTCACTACAGGGTTGGTAAGAGGAGTTCAATTTATGACCAAATGTGTTCATAATTTCTTAGGAAGATTCAAGGTTCGAGTCATTGCAGAATAATATTTTAAGTCTTAATGCGTAGTCCTTGGATTGAATAAATTTGAAAATAGTTTTAGGTCTTGCAAAGCATCATTAAAGGAACAAGTTTAAGGAAATCGGTTTTCCAATTGTCCTTCTTCCGAAAATTACTTCCCGTCCATGGTCTCCAGCACATCCAACTCCATGACGACACGAAAACATTTATAGGGTAATTGTATAAATCAATTATACTAAGTGAAGATAGCATTCTTGATGCGACATATATTGCATTTGGCCGGGGTAAGTGAGTTTGTCCGGGAGGCTCCCATTTCTATTCGATTTATCTCCCTGCGCGCAATCAGGGCACCAAGGACACGCAGTCGACGTAGCGGACGCGGGAGATATCAGCAATCGGATTACGTACGCAATCTTTGTCAGATGCTCGAACGTAGGAGCTTTCGAATATAAGTAAAAGTATACGAGAAACAAAATTTCCGGGAAAATTCCAGCTCTGGACGTTGATGGCTTAAAATGTTTTGGCACTATAAAAAAAGAATTTTCCCTTAGAAACAGAAGAATTCTAGATTATCAATGATGATAATCTCCGTATATGGGTAACTTTCTTAATGTTAAACATACAAAATCGGTTAAATGGACAAAGTTGATCAGAAAATAGAGTTATAGTTGATGTTAGTGTCACATTTATTATCCAGTGTAAGGTTTGTGAAATATTCAAGAAAAATTTAAAACTTCCAAAAACTTCAATGTCACAGTTTTTTTATGTAGAATCTAATAAAGTTATTTAAAAACCCATGACACTCTTTTTTTTTGGAGGTATAATACAAACTTGTATTTTTTTAAATGGAAGTCATAGTTGATAATGGTGTCATTAAAATGCTTATTTTTTCTGATTTCATTGATATAACATTTGGTATGGCTTTTAGATTTTGATTTTTAGTGAAATAAGGAATTATTGTTTCTAATAATTAGACAAATTTATTTTATTATGGAAAAAATAATAGAAGATTAAAGAAGGAATATGAAAAAAAATCAAAATAGAACTCAGCACAAGCATAAGGGAGTAAACAAAAGCCAAGGTATACCAAATATTTTATCAATGAAATCAGAAAAAATAGGCATTTAAATGACACCATGGTACTATGACTTCCATTTTAAAAAATAAATCTTGTATGCCATGGGTTTTTAAATCACATTATTAGATTCTACATTTAAAAAAACTATACTAGAAACAGTTTTCACCTTTATTTTATCTTTAGAGGTGGTGAACACATTTGACGTTGAAGTTTCTGTAAGTTTTCAATTTTTCTTGAATACCTTACAAACCTTGCACTGGATAACAAATGTGATACTAGCATCAACTATTACTATATTTTCTCAGCAACTTAGTCCATTTAATCAATTCGGTATCTTGAATATTAAGAAAGTTACACATATATGGTGATAGAAAATGGGCACCCCTGCATAGATAATTCACAATTATTCTTTTGTTAATTGCTAATGTAATTCCATCACTACCTTATGTTTATGTCCTTAGATAAAAGCAAAATTGTGTCTACAATATTATATTCTAACACACTCGTCAACAAAATTACCACAGCGCAATTATTTGATCATCAATCATTTTGGTAGCCGTCGATGTCAAAATTCATCAGTAACTAAACGTTGCTAATTGCTTCTCTTGCGAAAAGTTACCCCCGTATTTCAGATTGTTCCATAACGCTAATGAGAAACTCGTCAAAGTCGCTTCGTTACTCCTCATTTTCTTTTTGGGGGAATCAGAAATTTGGATTGACATGGAAATGTCTTTGTGAATTAAGCCAGTTTAGTGCCTGGTGAAAGTCTGTTGATAGAGGAACCTGTTCAGTATTATGAAAGAAGCGTTTGAAAAATACCAAATAGGATTTTATAAATCTATATATACATACTGTGCTTTCTTTGTAATGTTGAACATAGGTATTTTCTACAGGTAACGTTAAGCGACATAGTAGGCAACCAGTTATATGTTAATGCGTCGTCAGTGTAGATTTATGGCCACTGCAATTACGCCACTATTATTAACTAATTATCTCTGGCAATCACGTTCTAAAGGATCTACTATAATTTATTTTTTCTAACCGAAAATTTCCACCATACGATAAAAATTTTAAATCTACTACAAAACACGAAACTGCTAACATGTATTACGAGAGCTATAAAGAATTTAGTTATGATTTTAACAGAGAAAGTGCAAAATTTGAACTTGGAATGAAGAAATTATTTTATTCCAATGAGTAATTAAGACAAATAAAACAACATAACAAAGTTGAAGTCCAATTTCACAGCAAGTTTTCTAAGTGTCCTCCTTGTCGTTATGGCAATTCTGGGTTTATTCCATCATATGCAGTAAGTCTACGGGCTTTCACTTTCGCACTTTTGCACTTTCGCAAATTACGTATTTGCATGTTATTATAAACTTTACTTTTCAGATAACCCCAAAGAAAGCAATCGTTTGGACACAAATCAGCTGATCCTTTGAGGGTACTGCATTCGTTTCAGGTTTTGTGCATGACGATTTGTAGGGGAACTAGAATTTGCAGATGATATGTGCCTGATATCCACAAATATACAACCAATGCTAACTAACCTCCATCTTAATACCAAGACAATCAACTTAACGAAGGCGGAGATATTAACAAACGAAAATCCAGACAATACATAGAAGAAGATAAAGCTAAAAAAAAGTTAATGCTTTTTCGAAGTAATGTAAAAAGCGTATACTGTTACAGGGTCCTGAAACATGGAATAGTAACAAAAGATTCATCCATTTTCTTTAAAAATTCGTAAATAGATACCTCCGAATTATATATCAAATCTTCTGGGCCAAAAAGAAATCAGAAATGAAAAATTACGGAAGATAACGAATGAAGAAAAAATAGAGATCGATATTAGAAAAAGTAAATGGAGATGAATAGGTTACACACTACGACATAGCAAAACCAGCACTAACTTATAATATTTCTTGGAAGAAAAAAAAGGGAGACCATTAAATACGTGGAAGAGAACACATCAAAGAGAACTACAGCAAGCCAATATAAAATAGAATGAAGTCAAAGAAATACCCAGGAACAGGAGACAATGGAGAGATTTGCTTAACAGAATGGCCGACTGTGCGCGAGATCAACACCTCCATTGTAGTGCCATCCTTTTTTGAGACAGCCAGGTGCCCTTTGCTCCTTTGGGGGCTTTATGATTATGATGATGAGATACAGCGACACAAATTACTTTTTTCTCCCACTACCTTTTGAAGTGTAACTTCGTCGACTATTTTAATTAACTACGTGATATCTTGTTCTACTAAACATTCGAATAATAATTTCTTGTTTCTTGTAGCCTTTCTTTGCGGTCTTCGTGTGGTGTATTTTTTTTTATTCACAGCAAAAAGGAGGATTTGTAAAAGTATTCTGAAAAGCTAAATATTCATATTTAAGGACTAAAAGGAAACTAATATAAATCAATCAGTCTTACATTTTGTTAATAGTACAGTTTTATTTTCTACGTTAAACAATATTTCTGGTAGATATCAAATGCAAAGATGATTTTGCCATCACACCTAGCATGTTCATATGTGTTTCGTCGTGTACGGCTCGTCAATGTACGTTGTGAATGTGATGGCAAACTTTTATACCGATGTGTATAATGGACATAAGATGAGAAATTCCAATGAAAGGCGTTTAACACCATCTATTCGACAGTAGCGCAACTATTGCTGGTCTGTTACAAAGCTGAACAAAACTGTGTTTTCCCATACTTCACAGCAATCTCTGTAAATACTCACTTATGGCTAAACACCTTTCATTCGAATTTTGCACATGTGAGCAATATTCTACATGAATTTGAAGAATATGGGCACGTGCAAGATATTCGTCGCAGCAGTGGAAATCGACATAAAAGAAGAAGGTTTTAGACAATCCTCGTCAAAGGAGCTAAGCAGCGAACTTTATTTTGAACACCCGATATAATATTTTTATTCTTTTATTTATTCACTTTTTTAGAAGCGCTAATTTTCACTAAAATGTGACCTAATCCAGTGTGAATGTGATTTCGATAGCGCATTATTTCTGTTTTTAGTTTTGTCTTCCATTCGCGAGCGATACGTATGGTAAATGTATATAGGGAAGTGGCAGTTGTAGTGTTAGTTGTATAAGTAAATAATGTTAATGTAGTGTTATTAGTTTGTAAATACATATATGATACATAAAGTAAACATTTAACATAACCAAAATCAGAAAATGTACTAACGGGAAATATGCCTACACGGATTTTCTTTTGCACTGCAATGAGGGACACGTGAAATATCAAAAAAAGTATAACAGTTATCGTATATAAGTGCATATGCCCAAGATGCTTGGTAAACTTGAAAAGTTACAGACGTTTTAGAGAACATATGTATTGTAAAGTTCTCCTTTCTATACATCTTATTATATAGGTTAGGTATAGGATACGGTGGCTTAAAATAAATTTAAGTTAAAAAATACCCCTTACCACCTTGTTGAGT